>CM076584.1:1224654263-1224837375 GCA_034641835.2 Pinus albicaulis | reverse complement strand
TAAAAAATATATGATTTATATGATTTTGAAGTGTTTTTCAACCAAAAAAAAATAAAACTCTAAATACAAAAATTAATCATTAATCAATAAACCAATTTAGTCTTATGAATCATCATCATTAAAAAAATTGGATTGCAACATTATATATAAAATTGGAGTGCATCTATATAAAAGTAATAGATAAATTAAAAATGTTTACATTTAAAAAAATATAAAGACTTTAAATTTCAAAGATTTCCAGACTAAATGAAATAATAACTTTAATCCATATTACAATTTTCAATAGCATCTATATAATATAAAAAACAATCTTAATTTATTGCAAATCCAAATATAACACAGTTTTCTTGTCATTCGTACTCCATATAAACTAGAATTCATATAACAGATTTTGAAAATAAGCCATATGATGAAAGTGTAAATACTAAGACAACCGACAAACTTCCATCATTGGTTGCGCTAGGAAAAATGTAAGCAAGACCTTCGTGAGTAGCTGCAGGGCCCATGAATATGGGCTTGCCCCAACCAAAGTCTGCATCATATATGGGCAGTCTATTCCAGCTTAAGATATTTATATTAGGGCACTTGAACATATGAGGTTCTCGAATTGAAGTAGTGAAATCATGTTGCAATTCCAAATAGTCTAAAGTAGAACGCATGTACTCGTCATCCATTTGAAGTAGAACTTCATGAATTATACTTTCACTGTAATTCACAGGATTTGAAACGAGGTCCCCTGCATGAGCCATAGGGGCATATGTGAAAATAGCATTCCCAAAATAACCCTGGGAAGAGGTGGTTTGAGCCTACTACGACCATCCACATAAATAAACAGTTTTGTTTCTTGATCTTCCCTCATATTTCTGGCCTGGGAGGCACATCTCCATATATGTCTTGCAAGCATTTCATAGCAACAATAACTTTATTTATCTCCAGTTTGCTTTGTTTTTCCTCTTAAAATACATGGCACATGAGACATCATTATCATTTGTTAATTCACTTTTCTGCAAGAGTGGAGGTGTACAGTACTCTATGTGAGTAAACTTTGGACATGGAATTTCTTCGGATTGTAAAAGAGTTCTATCAATAAATGGTGGGAGAGTAATGTCTAATCCATGGGCTACTTTAGACCAAGTATTGATGAAGTGTAAAGCTACACAACCATCAACAAAACTGTGCTGCATAAGCACACCTAAGGACACTTCTCCACATTTGAAAAATGTTACTTGCATTTGCATTATGACATGAAATAAATATTCAAATAAACATGAGAGAAAATAATTTAAAAGAAATGAAATTAAAGTATCTGAAATAAGAAATAAATTTATAAATAAAATATTTTCATATAAATTTTAAATAAAATACTATTTAATGTTAATTTACGTACTGTGTGAGAGGGCGAGCGGTTCTGAGTGGCGTGCAACACCTAAGCTAGGGTTTTGACAAGGTGTCAATCTCAGGGCTTCTTTCAACTGACTCTTGTATACATCTCGCCCTTCCTTGGAAGGTACACAAACTTGTTAACCTTGAATGGTTCGAAACCTCACGGCCAACACAACAAACTTGGAATGAATCAAAGGAACATGCAACTACATTTCCATCCACATTTGTATAGTGGATAGTAGAAGAAGGAAATCGTTCTGAAATAGTTTACCTGGGAGGACATCTTTCTAAAGAAAACGACTTCTATAATTAATTATGTGACAAAAAAGAGGTCAATATGAAGCAGAAGCATTCTCAGAAGCAAGTCGAAGGTCTGTAGAAAACATTAAATGGGGCCCCTTAAGTAACCAAGAATATCTTGTAACAGAGTCGAATTCCCTATTGTTGAATGTGTGTTTTGTGCATGGATTTAGAGTCGATTTAGTGCCACTTCTGATGATTTGAAGCCGCATGCTCGATAAGAGACCAAAGTTCCTGAACCTTGAGCAAGTATCTAAGTTTAATTAGTACCTCGCAATGGAAGGACGAAACTGCAAAAGGCTTGAAACTGATTGTACAGACAACGTACAACGACATCGAATAATTCTAGGCAGTGTACCCATCTTCTGAGATAGCTAGGGCACTGAGGTAATTCTGAGTCAACGAAGAATTTCTGGGACAGCTAGGGGTACCCATCTCTTGCTAATTTTAGGTGTCAGAAAGTTCTTCTAAACTTCAATTTTGGCACAACAAGGGAAAGAACAATATCTGCCAAAGATTCAACCTCCAAGACATGGCGACAACCTCACTTTGGTTTTTCTTTATAGATGCACACTTTCTAACTTACCCTCTCAAATTAAGTTTTATTTTATTACACTATGAATACTTCCCCTCATATTTCTAATCCCCCATCTAGCAAAGGTATACCAAGTAAAATTACATTAGATAGTCTCTATGAGTACATTGAGTCTTTAGAAAGACAAAATAATTTTAAACTAGAGATAACGGAAATGCTTGATAACAACCAAAAATCATTAGAAAATAAAATAACCACAGTCGAAATTGAACTCCAAGAAACGAAAGCTAAAATTCAAGAAATATAACATAGTAAACAAACAATGGACGAAGAAAATGACACCTTGAAAAGCAAGATTAAAAATATAAAAGAAAAACTAAACAATAAATCAAACCTTAAATAACACAGAAAATAACTTAGATATTAAACCCATCAAAGAGGAAATTAATAAATTAATTGTTCTCGACCATGAGCACCACAAACGAGCCTCAAATATTATAGTTGCGGGTATAGAAGAACAAAACAATGAAAACACATTAGAAATGGTTAAAGAAAAATTAAAAACAAAAGCTCAAATTGAAACAACCTATCTCACGAAAGCAATAAGGGTCAGAAAGATACTTGAGCATAAACATAGACTCATCCGTGTCAAGGTCAGTTGTCATGAACATAAACTGGATATACTCAGGAAATCCCCAAGCCTAAAAGGAACATGAATATTTATAAATGAAGATCTCATTCCAGAAGACAAAGTTGAACTTAGGAAAGAAGTCCAAAAGGTCAAGGATGCAAGAAAGGCCTAGAAATGGGCAATCATTTGAATAGGAAAGCTATTATTAAAGATAGAGTCTCAAGCACGAGTGATAAATAGGGATTTTCATCACTCTGGATCCTCTTTTGGAACTTTCGTGGCTTTCCATGTTGTAAAGGTCATATGTTAAGTTGGATCCTGAGTGATATTGACCTTATTCTCTTAGTTGAAACATGGGAGCATGATGAATCTAGGGTCCCTCACCTCGATAGTTTAACTCTTTGGTCTGGTTGGAATAAGATAGACCCCTAAAATATACCCCTTCAATCAATACATTTGTATCTAAATCTCTGATTCTACCACCAATATGATCTTTCTTGCAATATCCTATTTCACTCCTATCAACTCTACATCCTATAAGAAGAACAACCTGGATAATAATTTTCCTTTCAATTCTTTAGAAAAATACATCTCCAACTAGAGAAATGATGGTAATATCATTTTACTAGGAGACTTTAATGCTATAACTACTACTAACCAAGCCATTAAATTAAGCAACAACTCTAACCTCGACCCCTTGTGGGTTGATGAAAATAGTAACTGAGCTAGTAATTTCAAGAGAAAATCTGAAGAGACTATCGAGAACTTATTCGACACCGAGCTCCTCAAACGTTGCAGTTCCCAGGGCCTAATTATTTGCAATGGTATTAACAAGTGGCCCCTCTCTCGTCAAATGACATGTTTCCATGCGATGGGCAGCAGTGTCATGGATTATGCAATTTTTGATATCCTCGTCCTCAACCATATTACAAACTTTGATTTTCTTAATGGATTCGAGCCTGAATCTTACCACAGACCTCTATATATATCCCTCAATCTTGTTATGAATACCACGCACATGAAGGAGACCAAAGAAAGAAAATGACACATTCGCTTTGATATAAGTAAAACTAACCCCTTCTTAAGGAATTTAGAGAGGGATTTAGGCCCCATGGATTATAATAATAACATTGATAAAATTTATACCATTTCGCTACTATCCTTTCCAACACCATTATCAAGTTTTCTAATGAGATTTCATTTAAGCAGTCTAATAGAAGTTCCAATCAATGGTATGAAAAAGACTGCAAAATTTCCAGGAAAGCGATCAGAGACACTCCTAATGAAATAATTAAACTGCATAATATCAATATATACAAAAATATCATCAAGAGGAAGAAAAGATCATATATTAATAAAAGAGAGGATTATCTTCTCCACCTTTGTAAATTCGTGCCCAAAAAAATTTGGCAGAATGTTCCTGTCCGTAAAACCAAAAGTAACCATTATATCCCCTTAGAAAATTGGGACAACTATCTTAAGAAGTTGTATGACTCTCTGGACACTATGGGCAACACCTTAATCACTCCAATTTAGGAGGATGTATTCTCTCTTGACAACATTGAGTCTGGTGTTAATAAGCTCGCTAATGGGAAAGCTAAACATATTGAAGAATACCAAGCTGAGATCCTTAAAATGGGAATATCTATCCTCATTCCTTATCTCCACTAGCTTATTAATTTGGCTATAATGCATGGCTTCCCTCGGCTTTGGACGCAAAGCCTTATTGTACCTATATTTAAAAATGGGTACAAGTGTGTTCGATATAATTATAGGACCATTATGGTTATCCATATCCTCACCAAGATTTATGGGCTCATTTTGTAGAAGAAGCTTAGCCTTTAGCTTGAAAGCCAGGGAAAAAAAACTAAAAGGAAAGTTGGTTTTAGGAGACATCACTCGACTATTGACCATCTGGTCACTCTTAGAATAATTGCGGAGGAATGTCACAATAGTAAAGCCGACCTCTTATATTTCTTTGTGGACTTTAGAAAAGCTTGCGACATTGTTCCTCAGGATAAACTTTGAAAGAGAATTAAAGAGATCATGGTCCCTCCTGAGCTAAGGATTGTTGTGATCTGTCTCTATGAGACCATCACTAACAAGCTTAAGACTAATTAGGGGTGGTCTAAAGACATTAAATGAAATATTGGAGTTAAGCAAGGGTGTCCCCTATCCCCTACCCTTTTTGGCATATACATCGCTAAGCTAGAGGACTGTCTAGAATCTGCGAGATGCACGGGCACTGAGCTTGCTGGTGTTCTCATTACTCCTCTCCTCTATGCCGATGATATCATTCTTCTCGCAAGAAGGCATGATGACCTTGACAAGTAGCTCCAGATTCTCCATGACTATTGCTCCAAGATGGGTATGACAGTTAATACCAACAAGATTAAAGTCATTATCATTAAATCTAAAAAGATCGCCCATAGTAGTTTCGTGTATAATAACCAATGCTTAGAGAATGTTTCTTCTTATACATATTTGGGTATTGACTTCCCTCATCATCTCAACTGGAATTATAGCATTGAGAAAAGAATTATTGGGGGCTGAAAATCCTATTATGAGCTTGAAAAAAACTGTAAGTCGGTCGATCTTTACATTTGGAGTAAAAATAGGTTCCTCTTTAAGACCCTTGTCACCCCTGTTGTTTTATACGAATGTGAAGTTTGGGGTTACAGTATATGCAAAGAGTCATGGAGGATGATTGAGATGATTCAAAAGAAATTCGTAGCCTACAACCTTAAGGTCAAGGGAAATACTCCATATCCTATCCTCTTGATCGAATCTGGTTTGTCCCCCATTGAAAGTACTGCTATGTTTAGATATTTGATGTATAAGAAGAAGCTTGAAAACATAGAATAAAAAAGGCTCCCTAAAATTTCTTCTAGCTATAGTCAAAACCCTCTCCTTCACCTCAAGGATGGGTGGCATAAGGATGCTCAGCCTTGGCTGAACCATTGGGGAATTAAGGAGGACCTCAGTATGGAAAGAAAAGATAATATCAAAAATACTATTACCTCCAAGTTTAAAGACAAGTTATGGGAGGATCAAGAAGTAGAGGGTAAAAGGAAGCTAAGATACTATAAGGAAGTGATCAAACCCACCCTTGATACTCAAAATTATCTCTCTGTGTTGTCCAAAAATAAGAAAAAAATGAACATCGCTAAGATAATAACTAATTCCCATGAGCTTCGGAGTGAGACCGGGCGGTGGTCTATTCCCAAGACCCCTTGGAACGATAGAATCTGTTAGATTTACGACTCTAAGCAGGTGGAAGATGAAAAACAAATCCTTATAGACTACCCTACTGTTACTCACATTCTCTCTCAATTCCCTACCATCCGCCACACTTCTAGTCTTCTTGACCTATTTAGCCAACCCACCTATAGCGATCTTGGAACACTTATTTCCCTTCTCTTTGACCATAGAAACACTATTTTAAAGAATCAATCTTAGATTATCTCCTTTCTTAAAATCCCATAGACTGCATTGGTCTCAATGGACGATAACCATCATCATTATCATTAATAATAATAATAATATTTCAATGTATGAAAATATAAATACATAATAAAAATACAAAAATTCTTATGTACTCACATATTTATCTTACTTCCAGGTAAATATATTCACATACATATAATAAAATCATTATAAATAAATAAACATCAAAATTATTTAAGTAAAAATATTATTTAATAAATATAGAGTTACAAATATACATTTAATAAATATTAAAGTTTACTAGATCCACATATTTGACATAGAGTTTAGTGTTTATTTATATATGACTAACATAGATCTAATTTCTAAGTTTATTAGGGTTATATAAAAGGAGTTAAATCTATTGATTTTTTGACCTAGAGTTTAATTTATTGATTTTTATTTAATAAACACAAAGTTAAAATATTAATTTCTATTAAAATTTATTAAAATCTCATCATTTAACCCCAAAACAAAAATGGATTAAACAATTAAAAAAATGATTACATTTGAAGTGAGGATATATATATATATCAAATTTCTTAAGTTTTATTTTAAATAATTTTAAAATTTTATTTTATATTTCAAAACAAATAATAATAGGAATGATATCTTCTATAAAAATGAAATAGGTATAAAAAGAATTATTTTATTTTGATAAAAAAATATTATTTTTTTTTTTTATAAATTAATTTTAATTTAATTATTTAAAAAAAATAATATAAATTTATTCTAAAGATCACATAATCACATTTTACAATATTCAATTTTCTAAATAAGAACAAAAAAAAATTAAAACATCATACATCAAATTCAATGTAACAATTAAATATTAACATTAAATTAATATTAGTATGGATTGATTTTTCATCCACTTGGTTTGATAAAAAAATCTATTTATTCAAGGGTTTAAATAGTAGAGACACATAATAAGTTAAGATGCATGGACCAAACAATAGTTGTTTCAAAACATGGACCAAAAAACTAATAATGTGATTAATTGGGAAAAACAATCTATATAGATCACAAAATTTTGAAATCAAATAATATTGGTATTAATATATTAATCATCTATTCCAAAGAAAAGTGGGTTTCTCTATTTATTTTTAGCCGACCAAATTATTTTCTCTACTTTCCTCATACAAAATCAAAGTGTTTAGCTTAACTAATAGATAAAATGATTCTTTTCTTGAATGTTTTTTTTATCAATCTTATAAAAAAAATTAGTAGAGTTTTCAAGAATATGAGTTAAATTTGTTTAATCTATAAAATCAGTGAAAGTTTTATGCATGGAAAAATATATTTTAAATATATATTAGATTAAAAAATAATCATTATTTTTTTAAATTTAAAGATAAACCACTTTATGCCCATTTTATTAAACCATTTATGAAATAAACAAGATTAGGGGGTCTAGAGAGTAATCAAGAATTCTCTAAAATGTCTTAACAAAGGAAAACATAAAGGCAGTGAAGAAAAAGCAAAACTAAGGTGCCTTTGAAAACATTTCTTAGTCTAAATCCTTTGCTCTACTGCAATATAGAAAGATGGAAACATAATGAAACAGGAAAAAACAATAACAGATTAGAAGCACTTCACCATTTAACCTTCTGATTTATCTTTCAGGTGTTCTTTCTTTATCATTTAACCTTTTAACTGTCTGCCTTTAGCTAGCTAATCTTCTGTTTTTGTGCTTTTGATTAGTGATTAGCCCTGTAATCCTTTAGTCTTCTTTTCTTCATTGTCTCTGATTGTATTTGTTTGTTGTGTCCAGGGATTGCTTTCTTTCATGGTAGCAGGGTTTCTTAATCATCGATGATCATGTCTCATCGATAGTAAATATTGATACAAAGCCTTCTGGCCACCATTGATTCAAATTAACCTTCTGGATCATCATCCAGAGGCTATTTTGGTCGTTCTTGGACCATCATAATTCTCTTTGGGTATTTCTCCATTAAACCTGCACAAAAAAACATTTGTTAGTTTGAAAACCTACGGGGAGGGTGCTGATTGCATTTTTTGTGGTTTTAGGTTTATCTGAAGGTTTTGCAGAGGAGAAAATGGTGTGGGAGGTAAGGTTTCGAAGGTGGAACCAGGTGGAAGTTTGAACAGAGGCGAGAGGATTTGACAAATGGCATGGAGAGATAACCAGTTTTGGAAAACTAGAAGTAGTTTATTACGTGGAAAAAAGGAGGTAAGTGGTTTTAGGGAGGGGGGATGCGATACAGTCCAGAGCGCGATGCGTGGTAGGGAAAAACCACCCATTTCGTGTAGGTCGCGGGATGAAAACCCTGACACAATTATATATGTGATATGCGTCGGGGACCGTAAGATTGTGGGGTGAAAGATCAACGGCTATCACGCATTCTGGAAATGATGAGCAAGCAGTCAGATCGGTGGAGTGGAGGATAGGTGGCGTATTTATATTGGGTTGTGGGGTTTGACGGAGGATGGGCCCAAGGCCTAAATAAATCAACGGAAATATTTTAATTTATAAGGTTTCAGAGAGGCGCCGTGTATACTGGAGAGCGGGGTCCAGTCTTTATATATAAAAGGTTTATGGAGCCTTTTGATAAGGTTTTATGGGGGTTTATGAATAGAAAGGGCGGAAAAGGATTTTTTTAGGGGAAGGGGCTTATAGATAGATGGAGGTCGAGATCACATGAGCGCAAGGGGGCTGGGGGTTTAGGGGAAAAGGGGGCTTAGGCCTATATAACACAAGGGCGGGTTTTTAACATAAAACAAAGTTTTTATATATAAATAAAAGAGACACGATAGGCTTAAATTTTGACTTTAAACAATGTAAAAGGAGGAATTTACATTGTTTAATATATAAAAAGGTAAATGAGGAATAGGGGTGCCCTTTATGGAGGTTTATGAAGGGAAAAAATGGGTTTTTCTAGAGGAAGAAAGGAGTGAATAAGAGTGTGAGTAGAGGAGTGAAAAATGAGATCAATAGGCCCAAAAATGAAGTCCTTTTGGAGCAGTAAAGTGAACTTTTAGAAGGTAGAGAGGGAAAAATATGGTCAAACAACTTGATTTAGGATAATGAAGGCAATGAGATTTCTAGAACTAACAATATTTCTTAAATCTTTTTTTTTAGAAATCAACGACCATTACTTAGTCATCTCCAAAACAACAAAAATTATTGATGGCTAACATTCCCATTATATGTGTAATTTCTGGTCTAGTACAAACCGTTACATACATAAAAATTTAAACAACAATGGCATATGGAAAAAAATGTAACACTCTATCCTTTAACCCCCCACTAATATTGTAATTGTAATTAATTATGTTAGTGATGCTTGGTAGGAAAGTAAATATAAACGAGTTAAAATAACCAAAATAATTTTAATTATATTTTAATAATAGTTGAAGAAGAGGTGGATCCTTGATGAGGACCATCAGAATGTTGGGCATAGTATAGGGAATATTAATGTGCCAACATTTAATTATCAATCTGGGAGTTCGTGAACTTCAAGACGCAACACTGGAAATGCTAGAGAGAACCCACAACAACTTGCAAATGAAACTCTATTATAACTTGCACATCAATCTCAACAAATTAAATTGAATTCTGCACTTCAAAGGGAACTTGAGGAAGCACCAATCCTAAAAATTGAAAACTAGACATTCAAAAAATAAAAGGCAAAATTGAACTATTAGTAGTTGCGAAAAGAAATCCTAATTATCGACAATTGGAAGGTAAATCTTAACTATTGTTTGACTAGAAACCAAGCAATGCCTGAACAACATCAAAAAGGAAAAATGCTGAAAGAAATTCAAGACCAATTCCAAACCATTCTTGTGCAAGGGGAAATTAATAAAGATAATTAACAATTTTGTACTAATTCTTCCTAGTTCACCTCTGTGTAACAAGACCCTTTAATAAATTAAGATCTGATTTGTGAAAATCATCATCAATCATTGTTAAATATTATGTAAGCATATTGCATGGACAAGGCCGAAGCAAGAAACAATTTCACTCATACTGCAGCAATTGTCATATCTTTGAAGTAAATGACACCTAGAATAAAATGCATCAAATGAACATTCAAAAGAGAAAATTTTCAATAATTGGTTTACATTTTATCAAGAAATTTATGCATTACTGTTGGCTTCAAAGTTATAAGGTTCTTCCAATAGTGATGAATAGTGTAGGAACATCGAATTCTCAAACAAGTTTTGAGACCAATGTGAATATTCAAAGTTAAAATAATTTTGATGGACAAAAAGAGCATCGACACGTGTAGCTTGACATCAAATACCCTGCACATCCTTCATTGTCATCATTAGTGTGATTCACAAAATATCAAGTTCTAACTGAATTAAAAGATGCAGAAGCAAAGTCTCAAAGTATAGATCAGAACGAGCAATTAAAATCACACCAAATAATTTAATATCGTACATCATGAATATGCATAAAGGAATAAAAATAGATAACTGGACTAATATTTCTCATATAAACTCTTTCTATATCAGGTGACAATTTCTACAAGTAAACTAAAAAGAGCATAATGAGAATCGCTTTAAAGGACCCTACAGATCTAACATTAAACGCACCACGCCACACAGTAAATGATGAATTAAATATATTCGCTCAACAAGTCATATCATACCCTAATCTCGTCAAATTAGAGTAGCGTCGAGCTGGTCTGGCGGCCAAGCCAACCAGCTCGCACCCTCTGTCAACAATTTAATTCACACAGAGATTATAAAAATTAATTAAACAGAACATAGCTTGAAAATTCTTTGATTAATCTTGAAATATTATTCTTTACATGGTGCAGGAAAAGATTAGACCCCAACAACATAGGGAGCGATCCACTGGTTAATCCTGCATGGTGCTACATCGAGACCGTCTCATCTCATTTGCTCTGTCATGCCATCGTTATTCACCCCTTTCTCCAGGAGGTCTCTGAGATATTGACATTAAAAATTGGGCTATTAACAAGCCAATCAAAATACAGAAGGAAAAAATACAAATCATAATAGTTTTCCATGGGTAAAATTGGATTTGGTTATGGTGAAACTGAATGTCGAATAGAGGAACTGAATCTGTTACATGAGGGACTATTTTGGTAAATGGTTCCTCTTTTCTGGGTCTGAGGTTGTGTTGTAGAGAAATACAACTCCCCCATTTTTCATTTATAAATGAAAAATGGGGACCCTTTTAAACGATTACTTGATAGTACTACTATTGAAATTTGAAAATGAGGGAAGACCTAAATGGGTTCGATTTGTTCTTATTGATCTATATTAATTCATTTTGACCTCATTTGGATTAGTCATTGTGAAATGCACTTATTTGAAGGCTTTTTATTTTGTTATGTTTGTTTGATTTTAGGGACCCTTCATTTTTCAACTCCCTTCCTTATTGGCGTTTTGAAAGAATTCTTAACTTCTTGAAACTTTACCACTTGCCTCATGGTTTTGATCATGTTTTTGCACTTCCTTGTTGCCTTTCGCATTCATGGAAACATTTTCATATTGGTCAATTAAACACAAAGAGGAACCTTTGTTTATCACATCACCTCTCATTTGACATTTGATCACACTAGTTGGCATTTCTTCCACATGACTTAGTGCATCATTTCGCACTCCACATTAATTGTTTATCTCCTTTACTTGGTTTGACATATCCACTAATAAAGGAGTAAATAATTAATTTATCATTTTATCCATTTTTGTACATAAAATAAATATAATTTCATAACTTTAATGATTTGTAAAAACATTAGATTAATTGTATTTTTCTTTATTTAAAACATCAAAATAAAAAATCAAAATAAAACATTTTATTTTTATTGAATATTGTAAATATTAAATTATTTTAAAAACAAGCAAACAAAATAAAACCCAAAAAATACTAAACATTAACACTCCATATTTAAATTAAAAAACCCAAAGTTCCAAAGTTTATTAAACTCTGTGGTGGCTTATGTCAAATGAATTACATGGTGGAGGTTTCATACATATACGATGGCATTATTTATATAAGCCATGGTGGAGCATCCATTGTAATACGTTTATGATGGCAATATATTTCAAATAAGATTTCAAGGCATGGAGGTAACATATTTCATATGGGGCCGTATATGTATATAAATCAAATTTGGAATGGCTCGTTAAGCCAAAGGTGAATGTATATGCCGTGTGATGGAAGCAATCTATTGAACCACGAATATGTCGTGTTATATCACATGTAGAAAACAAATGAAAGGGAGCGGATATCAGGTTTAAAACCAAACTTTATTAAAAAACCAATTATAGATGCCATTTTTCCAGAAATACAGGTAAAATTGACACAAAGGCAAATATTATCCAAGAATCTGTAGCACATAAATGCCGAAAAATACCCAAGTTAATATGCTGTCAAGCTCATCATGTCACGTAGCTTCCACCCATTTTCAGAAGAGCGAAAGATCTGATTATGAGAAACTGAGATTTTTCACCGAAAATGAATTCACACTGTCATGCAGCTATGAGAATTTATTTTGTCGGCGCCTTTTAAAAGGACTCTAGTCACACGATATAATAAAAATCTGTTGGGTTAAAAATGTTAACATAAACATAACAGCATTTGCAAATATTAAGATATGTGACAAGGCTGTGGTAACGTTTCAATTATTAACCGCCTTGAGATTTGAAATTAACCAACGCTTTTATTGCAGGAACCGTTAGTTTGAATGCTACATCGTAAGTCATGATCACCGCATGAAGAAATATTTTGATGAATCGCCAAATCATTCACATCCCCTTGCTTCACACATGGATAAAATTGCGGCTGCAATATTTGAATTGACCGCCCACTGAATTCGCATATAACAGTCAATCCAATGCGCATGACAAGATTTTTATATCCTAAAGTCCTATTGTGGGTTTTGCAAATTTAATTTCAGCGCTAATGTTTGGGGTCTTTATTCCTAAATATAAGGATGATGCATGGAGATAGGGATTTAAATCTCTTATCACAATTTTTGCTCAACAAAATATATTTTTGGCAAACAATAGTTTCAAAGGCAGCATTATATAAACCATAAGAAATACATTGGGAAGAAGGAGGGGGAGAAATTTCTTTAAATTAGTTTTTCAACCGTTTGAAGGAGACACTACAAGATCTGAAGGAGAAGGGGTCACGATCCAGCATAGGGGATTCTTTGCTATCATTCAATCTGCACTTTTGGCATTTCTGTTTTGTGTAGAGGAGGTGATTGTAAAGATTGTAAGAGAGTTTTTGGCCTTTGTAATATTGCTTAGCATTTATGCATGTAATAAAATCATAGGTTTCAAATTCTCGAAGGCTGCATATTTTGTAAGTAAAGTTTTGGCATTATTTTGAATTTCCATTCATGAGTATTTCTATGTGAATGCTGAATTTTTTATTTGTGTCCAAGTTTTGTAATTGATTTCGATTTCTATTCTAAAAACATATTTTTATTGATACTTAACAATTCTGTTGGTTCAATTTTGATATGATTTGAAGCTTTGCAGGAGTTATCTCCAAGAGGCAGAACGAGATCGGATCTATAATGAATTCACTGAAATATATTTGCAATTAAATATTAATTTCTTATATTTAACTCGCAAATGTATTTTGCTTTCATCTTATTAATTAAATATGAATTTCTTCTTTTAGTTAATGAAAACTACATGGCGAATTCGATCATAAACCAGTCCTTCCCCCTATTTTATAATTGATTTTTCAATTTCTATTCTAAAGTATATTTCTTATTGATAATTTACATTTCTATTGGTTCAATTTTAATATGACTTGAAGCTTTGCAGGAGCTATCTCTAAGAGGTAGAACGAGATCGGATCTATAACGAATTCACTGAAATATATTTGCAATTAAATAATAATTTCTTATATTTAACTCACTAATGTATTTTGCTTTCATCTCATTAATTAAATATGAATTTCTTCTTTTAGTTAATGAAAACTACATAGTGAATTCAATCATAAGCCTGTCTTTCTCCTATTCTTTAATTTGCTCTCGGATTAAGAGAGGGTTATCCCATCTTAGTCCAAGATAGGATTTTCGTTTTAGATTAATTTTGTATCTGTAAATGAAATCTACATAAAAGACAAATATTTTTGGTTCTCAGTGGCACAATTCAGTTCTTATATTAGTCAACTCTTTTTGATTGATTTTAATCTTTATTCAAAACATTTAAAAAATCAATCATAAAGATTAATGTAATATAGTGTATATTAGTCCATTTATTTTTAACAATTAACATTAGAAATCATTTTTCTTATTCTTATTAGAGTTAGCCTTAACATACTAATTACTCATTAATTTGTAACATACACATTCAATAAATAATAATTAGAATAATTTTAACTTTAATATAATAGTATAAGTTAAATAAGATTTTACTAATTGTTTACTTAGAATAAATAAATAGTAACATTTAATTAAACTTTCATCTTATAGGTTACTATAGATTTTTTTAGAGCTAACTTTTGGCATATTAAATATTAATTAATATTTAATATTTAATAATTGTTTAACGTAATTAGAACAATTTTAATTATGATAATACATTTAAATAGATCTTATTAAATGTTTACTTAGAAAAGGAGAGAGACATTCATGGATAAGGGACAACAACAAAAAAGGGCATAGAGAGGATATATTAAAACTCATGGGAGATCAACACTCTCGGGGTGAAAGAGAAAAGAAGAGAGATAGGAAGACAAAATAGAGATAGAGAAAAAGTTTCCTTATGCACAGATTCTATGTAGGTAAATGAGAGGAACCCACAAATAATTTGGGCAGGATCTGGGCTTATTGGGATTCTAAGAGAACCGATAATTTTTATTTGATGAAGGGGAATTTCTTCATGACTTCACCCTGCATTTCTAAGTGATAAATTCCCTGGTGGCTTCTTGGTTTGGCTCGGGGGTTTCCCTCTACAAGAAGGATTATAGTCACAATTGAGCCTATGGTGGTGTAGAATGTGGATCCCTTCAATAGTTGTAGAAATTTAATTATTTTGATTAGATAAGTACCCTTGTAACATTCAAATATATGATGTAAATCATGTTCATTTTAAACATAGAAATAATTTTGATAAATTGTGTATCTATGAGATTTTTAAATGGATATTATGTCCTATTTGAAGATGGTAAATTTGGATGTAATTGATGTGTACTGTCAATTTTATGTCATTAATATTAATATGCTCCAAAGAAGTGCTTTCATAAGAATATGACTTTTGTAGTTTGGTGTTCGTTAGTGTTATCGTTTAAGACTTTGTAGGCCTCTACCAAGTAAGTTGACATGGTTGAGAATACTTATAGGTTTCCTTGATTGGAGACCCCAAAAATGTAGTTTGAAGCCATTTTTTTATGTTTTAGAGGAATGGGTTGCAGTTTTTTTATTAAGGAGTTTTTGGGAACATATTTCCTCAAGTGATAAGCCAAAATGTTTATTTTTTTATTTACATTTTTAGCCCAAATAAGGGATTGGATGTTGGAGATTGGACGAAGAGGATAGCATGACCCTTAGGACACTTCTGAGAAGGTTATTTCCCCTACTAGGAGTCCATTGTAGACCTTGGAAATAAACCTAAGAAGCTCTGGCCAAAGTTTTAGAATTTCAGGGATTGAGGCCTTTGCAATTTTTGGGGACTGATCTCTTGGCTTCAAAATTTTTGGAAATTTGGTGTTAGGAGGTCCTTAGTTTTAGTCCCTGATCACATGGAAAATTATATCCATGAACAAGAGCTTAGATGAAAAAGGGAATTTTAGAAATAAATGTATCATAAGTTACATATAATAATTTCAAGGTATTAGATTTTGATTGATAGTGTTGTGCATAACATTTTACAAGTTCTCGCTATTGAAAAATCCTAACACATCCATTGATCAACTGTGAAATTATCATAAAATAAATATGATTAGTGGCTTATTATCCTTTAGTAATTAGAGTTTGGTGTGATGGAATATCAACTTTCAAGTGTTAATAAATACTTCAAACAATAGTTAGTGCCAAATGTTAGAAAGTGTAGCAAGAAAGGCTTAATTTGACTTTAGCCTTAGTCAAATTGAGTAAATCAAATTTCCACATCAACAGGGAAACTTTGGGGTAGTTAACTAGTGTGACATGGATATTTTCACTGAGTTAGATCAGCAAATTTGAGTTAGTGGGATTGGATTTCAGTGGAGCATGTGTTGATTGGTAAAGTTTAACAATCCACTTCAGTTATTTTCAGTTGTGCTCAGTGAAATTACCTCTAATAATTAATAGAGTGAGTTGAAGGCTAGTTGTGCAGTGAGACAATATTCTAACTTAAATATTTGTTAGTTAACTGATCAATCAACCAAAAATAGCTAATGCATGCACGGAATTCAAATTCCTTAGCTGAAGTGGAAGAGAAAAGGCCAATGTAACATGAGTTGTACACTAGTTTGAGTGTGCATTTGTTGCATGCAGGAAGTTGATCAATCCTAGGGAATTGTCCATGGAAATAGGGAAATTTACTATTTTTTAGGATATTTAACTAGCTCAAAATTGTGCAAGGAAATAGCTAGAGGAGGCATAAATTGGCTAAGTGTTGGTCAGAATTTCTCATTCAGCAGAGAGAAATTTTTTACTTTTGCAGGTTGTGCTCAAAGTTGTTGTAAGAAATTGTAATAGTTTCTCTATTCAATTATTTTAATGAAAACAGGATTGAGGGGTTTTTCCCAGTTGGTTTCCCCTAGAAATCATTTTGTACTTGTGGTTTTGATTATTGCATGTCTATGCATGTTGTTCTAAATTGCGATTTCCATTCCGTAGATCAGTAGAGTAGAATTTGTGTTTCTTGTTTTTAGTTTGAAATCTTAAGAAGTTGAAATTTATATCAAATTTATACATGGTATAAAAGCCATAAAATCACATTAGAACCAGTATTTCAAATTTTTCCCTTAGGAATTTCGAATTTGCAGCTTTAGTGTAGCAACTTTTCTTCAAATTCAAGAGAACGTCTTTCAACAAATTGAGATTGGAGTATGCGCTAGAGGGTAGCTCTAATTTTGTAGCCTGGAGGGACTGAATGGATGCAATGCTTGGTGATAATGGTGTGTTAGAATATGTTAAAACTAACATTATGAAACCTCTAAATTCGGATGCACAACAGTTAACCCATTGAAGAAGGATGTTGCTAGAGCTATGAGGATCATCCTAGAGGGTGTGAGAGACCACATAGTCTCGAAATTACATGGCAAGGAGAATCCCTTTGTTATGTGGAAGAAACTCAATGGGATATTTAAAAATATTAGTGATTCCGGAAAACTTGGTTTCATGAGCAAATTGAGGATTTTAGATAAATGGTATGAGGTAGTATTCAAAAATGGAAAGGCCTATTTCAATCATTTTAATTCAGGCTAGGTCAAGCAGATTGTTGTTAGGATTGAGAGTCTGTACACATTAGAGGATTATGAAAGTGTATCCTTGAGGAGAAAGGAAAAGATCAGGGATGTGATGGTTGATAAGGAGCATGATAGAGCTCTCAAGATGGAGCCTCAGCCAATTGGTAGTTGGGTTGATCATAAGGATAATGATGATGAGGACCACTCATAGACCTACAGTAGAAGGAGATTTTGAGCTAAGTGAGAAGAGGAAGCGTTTGCAACTATAAATACAAGAGTGAGGTGGGGAAATGTAGAGTGTTAGTCCTAGATTTATAGATATTTGGGCATGGACCATTGAGGTGTCCTCCGCGTGGATCATTACCTTACTACAGGGGCCCAAAATATTTAGTAGTATAAGGATCAATGTTAGCTTTTGTACTCAGATTTTGAGGAACACAAAGCATTATTGATAATGGTGCATGCGACACAATGTAGAATCAACATCAGTGCATTTTTCCCAGTAGATAACTGTAGAGGTACAATTGATTCAGTGTTTTTTTTTCATGCTTCTCAATAGTAGTTATCATAGTAGAAAAAACAATAGTGAGAGGTAGTGCTATAGTACTAATCTGAATTTGAATGTTAGTTTTGTTATGCTAATTTAATCTTCAGATTTATATTAAAAGTGTTGATCTTTGCAAGTTCATGTACATGGTCTTATTGAAGTTCTTATGATTTATTAACAAGTAAATGTATGGAGATTATGTTGAATTCTTGAACATAAAAAAAATTAAAGTAAATGTTGAGTAGGAGCAAACAAAAACACAACAAACCATCACAATTGATCCATTAACACATTGTTTTGATGAAGGGGTTCACCCCTCCTAGACTACATCTCCTTGGTCTAGGTTCCATGGCTTGGGCCTTTGTATTATCTCAATTGTGAAAACATTGATCTTTACAGTCTCCTACTGCCTCTGAAACATGCTCCAATGTGTCTAAAACATCAAAATATACCAATAATGACTCTTCTTGAGCCAAAATTGGTCGAAAATTGCTCCAGTTATGGTCAAAAACAAAATTTCATAATGAAATGACTCAAAAACTATAGGAGACTCCAGTTAGCCCCAACAAAATGTGGATTCTGCCGAAACTGGCAGAGTCCACTAAACTTGCCACCATTTAAATCTAGGTTAATTAGCGATAAAGTACACTTAGTTGGTGGATAAGTGTGTCTTAACTACGCATAAGCGCATTTCCATAAACACAATTTAATTACCTTAAACATCGGATTTACAATCAATAACTCGCAATTATAATTAAACTCCGTTGTTAGTTTCCACTCCGCTCAAGGTCATTGCAGCAAGGTTGTATGGGGAGGGGGCTAGCCCCCTCCAAACCCCCTCCATATAATCTCAGCAATGATAAATACAAGTCGAAGCCTTATGTAGTTAAGACCCAAAACAATAGTGTGGTGGTAAGGCGGTCAGATGGTGTGGGGGAGGTCATGGATTTGACCCTGATCCTTGCACAATAATTTTGTTCCATATTACATTTTCCCATACCAAAGGTTTCAAACTTTGGTTAAATAAATAATTGCGTTCCAAATCAAGTATTCACCTTTCCAACGTTTACAACTTTGGATATAAAAATGTAATTCAAACTTTAATATAACATGAAACTTTGACCTATAGTTCAATCCAAAGTTTTGATGGGGTCCACCAGAGGGGGCACATGGCAGCCCCTAGCTGCACCATGTGTCCGACTCTGGTTGGACCACTCCAAACTAAAAAAAAATTCTCATTCAACCTTAGGATAAGCTATAAAAAAAATTCACCTCCAAAGTTCACTGGAAAATCCTCTTGTGGCATTTGTCATAGTGTCATTGGGCAAAAACTAGAGAATATTCCCTGAATATACCTGGTATACTGACTGGGCTGCCATGTCATAAACTTGTCACTGTTCTGCAATTTTTTTTAGTTGTTTAGGAAAATGAATATCAGATCATAACTTCCTCATACCCAGTCAATTTTTGATGAAACAAATTGCGTCGGATTCCTGGTGAAGAGCTCTTTGCAATCGTTTTGGTTTGGAGCATTTCTGAGCACTTTTAGTTTTGAGCTTAATACTGAGCCTCTGATCATTCCTCCCCACTAGATGCCTTTTGGACCTGAAAAGATACCATCAATTGTTCAGCAGGTGAGGGTACAACTCCCTCAACCTTTCAATCTATATCTATTTTTCCTTGGAAGGATTGTTTCTCTTGAGTCTCACTCTAAGGTATTCAACATTCCCTCTTCTTGAAGTTTTGGTTCTTTTTTCCAGTATGAGGTCTTGCTCAAGTTCATCAAGATATTCTGGCAAGAAATAATCTATTGATGCCAGCTGAACATGATCTCCTTGATCATGAATCAACGGAGGCTCAACCAATCTCAACTTCTCAACATTAACGACATAATATATTTGCATTAAAGAGGAAAATATAGCTTAAATGCATTGTCAGCAATATTTTCCATAATTTTAAAAGGACCATAACGGATTGGCTTAAGATTTTTACCTTCCCCTTGATGTCTTTATTTGCTGATATATAACAAAAATTCATCATCAACTTGGAATTTGTGATCAACACGATGTTTATCATGCCTTGCCTTGTAGCTACTTTGACTCTTTTCAAGTTTTTCTTGCATTGTGTGATGTACCAACTGAATTTTCTCTATGAGATTCCTTTCCTTATCTATATAACTATGACCATATATAGTGACATATTTCTCAAAGATGAAGTCCAAAGGAGATCTTGGCAAGTACCCAAGACATGCCTCAAATGGTGATGTGTTTGTGGAATAATGCTTTTCCTTGTTGTATGCATGATGAATGTAATGCAATTGTTCATCCCATAACTTGGGATGTTTGCTAAAATAACCTCTAAGAAGATGAATGAATTTCTTGTTAACCACCTTAGTCTATCCATACATTTATGGATGAAACGTTGTAATATTCTTCAACTTAGTTTCCATCACGTCCCACAATTTTAACCAAAAATTCCCAAAAAACTGGGAATATCGATCACTTACAATAGAAGTAGGAAGACCAAAATGAACCCATACATTTTGAAAAAAAATATGATTTGTTTGTTCAACTGTAATTTGTTTCTTACATGGCATCAAAATACATATTTTTCTGAACCTATCTACAACTACATACAAGTAATCATGACCTTTCCTTGACATTGGAAGACCTCCTATAAAATCCATTGAGATACTCTCCCAAGAACATGAAGGTACCAGAAGTGGAGTGTAAAATCCTAGTTTAATATTTCTAGGCTTAGTTATTGCACACAAAGAACATCCTCTAATAAAAAAAGATACACTATCAATCATGCGTGGCCAACAACAATACCTTTGGAGATTCACTACCGTCTTGCCTACACCGAAATGTCTAGAAATCAATGAAGTGTGTTCCTCCCTTATGATACTGTTTATTTCTCCCTGTGGAATACATAACTTGCCCAAGTGATACAACAAACTGTTATGCACATGATAATCTAACTCTTCAAATTAGTTTCCTTGACTCAAGATTCATACACATCTCAACAATCACTATCATATGCATATTTTTAAATGTAACTTTCATGCAAAACTGAATTGTGCTTGAGTATAATAGATGAATTTACAATATACCTAGAGAGAATATAGACTACCTTATTGTAGATTCCATTTTTATGCTTGATAACCAAATGGAATTGTTGTAGAAATCCCATCCATTTGAAATGTCTTGATTGCTGCAACTTTTATTGTGATTGTAAGTACTTCAGTGGATGATGGTCGGTATGGATAATGGTCTCCTTCCCCATCAAATAGTGCTTCCATTTCTTTACACTTTGTATCAATGAATATAACTATTTTTCATAGGTGGGATAGTTAGTCACAACTCTATTAAAAATTTCAGAATGAAGTGAAATTGGCTTACCATGCTGAATGAGAACTTCTCCCATGGCATAATCACTAGAATCTTTTTGGATCTCAAATGGCTGTCTAAGATCCGGAAGAGCCAATATCGGTGTTGAATTGATCTTTTGTTTTAAATCATCAATGATTTTTTCTGCATATCTCCCCAATTGAATATTTTCTTGACACTTTTCAATGCATATAACAGAGTTTCAATTGAAGAAAAATTAGCAATGAATTTCCTCCAATATTGTGCTGCCCCAAGAAAGCTTCTTACCTCCGTAATTGTATTGGGCTTCGGCCAATTTACAATGACCTCAACCTTATTAGGGTCTCTCTTTAGCTCACCTCCTCCAACAATGTGTCCCAAGTACACTAATAAGTCTTTCCAAACTCACACTTCGACATCTTTAATAATAACTGCTCTTTTTTCAATACATCAAGTACCTTGTTCACATGCATGCCATGTTCATCTCTTGATTTTCTGAATATGAAAATATAATCTAAGTAAAAAATGACAAATTCATCTAGAAATGGTATTAATACATCATTCAATACTCTCATGAAAGTAGATGGAGCATTGGTTAGACTGAATGGCATAACTAGCCACTCAAACAATCCTTGTCTAGTTTTAAATGCAGTTTTCCAAATGTCCTCTTCAGCTATTCTAACTTGATGATAACCACTTCGTAAGTCTAGCTTAGTGAAATACTTTTAATACCTTAAATGATCAATAAAATCATAAATTCTTGGAAATGCATAGAGATTCTTTATCGTGATTTTATTCAGTGCGCGGAAATTCATGCACATGCACCAAGTCTCGTCCTTCCTTGGTACCAAAATAATCGATGAACCACATGGCGAAGTAGATGGTTATATGATACTTTTGATAAGAAATTCTTGGATTTTCTTCTTGATTTCCATACTGTCCATGATTAACATGCGATACATGCCAATGTTTGGAAATGGAACATCTTGGTGTAGCTTAATCTCATGGTGAATTCCCCTCTTGGGAGGTAACCCATTTGGTTCCTGAAACATTTCACTATGTCGACTTACCACATCAAACAAATCAGATTTTAATTTTTCAACACAAACTTCAAAATATTCAAATTTTATATCACCCTTTTTCTTGATCATGAGAAGCACAAAATTTTTACTTGCATTAACTAGTCTCTTCATCTACCTTGCATTAACTAAAGAAATATTCAGCTTTTTGCGATGAACTCTCACAATATACTCCACCCCATCCTTGAGAAAATGATATTTGTTCTCATGGCAATAAAATACCGCTTTCCTATCATACAAATATGGACTTCCCAATATAATTCCTGAAATGTCAAGTGGAATCACATCTAACTCAACTTCATCAACACAGTTTATAGTAATGGAAAACTAGAATATGTGTTTCCCTGTAACCTATAAATTGGCATTCTTGACTATCCAACCCAAAGGATATGGCTTATGATGTGGATAGTTTCAAGGTTTTTCTTTTTCTCAAAGTCTTCTGTAATCAATTTTTCTTTTGACCCGCTATCAAATAATGCATCAATATTTGTATGATTTGAAATCACCCTTACATGGAAGAACTCTATCCTTGTTTCTTCATTTGGAGTTTTGTTGTGACAATTTGAGTAACTAGTGCTTGCTATGGATTCCTTTCCCTTTTTTACCATGGCTATAATATTGGTCTCAGCACCGAAATTAGATCCAATATCATGTTGTGTAGCGGTAGTCGTCTTTTATTTCCCCTTATTGTTTGGTTTCTTAGGCCTTAATTCGGGATGTAATTTCCAACAATGGGCTTCATCATTCCCCTCTTTGGAACAATGTTTGCATGTAGTTTTATCCCCTTCTTTCTTAACACTTACATTATTATTTCCCTTCCATTTTCCTCCCTTCTCTTTCCCCTTACCCTTGAATGTATTCTTCTTACTACCCTCTTCCTGAATTTTCTTTCCCCTTACTTCAAGATGCGTGGCTTTTACCAAAACTTCATCTAAATTTCTTGGGTTAAACATAAGGATAGTATGTCTCAAATAGGAATGTAAACACCCAATGTATTTCAAGAGTGTTTCTTGGGAATAAAAGTTTATTCCTAACAATAAAGCCCTTTTCCTAAACTCCTGGGTATTTTCTTGAATTGTTTGACCCTTGATTTGGCTAAAGTTTTTCCAACTCATAATGGATTTTTTCATGTAAACTAAAGGATAAAAATGAATTTTAATTGAATAACTCAACGAAACCCAAGAGATGGATATCTTACCATGGATTCACATTTCTTCTTGAGTCTTTTCTTCCCACCAGACTAGTGCTGCTCCTTCTAGCCTCAATGAAGCCAACTAGATCTTTATGTCATCTTCTTGTAGATTATAAATTCTGCAATAAAACTCCAAACAGAGCTAATTGCCCAACTTCTTTGCAGTCACCCCACCATTATACATGGGAAGTTCAAACTTAATGTCCAATTTGAGTAAGGGATTTTTTCCTTTTGGGGTTTTTGAATGAGTATGGGTGGTTTTTGTGGTGGAAGTAGAAGATGATGTTGATGGAGATGAAGAGGAGGATGATGAGGATGGTGGAGATGGAGGAGGCTTTCCTCCACTTCCCTTTGAATCCTTATCGTCATCCTTATTTCCTTCTGAGGTTCCCTCTCCATGTGGAGACTTAGAATTCTCTCCAACCATCCTGGTGTTCCTCTCTTCAAAGAGGATCCTAACCCTCTCAGTTAGGTCATAGAAATAATTCTTGAATGCTTCATCTTCTGAAAGACCTTCGATATCTCCTACACCTGACATGATGGCTATGGATTCAAGATCAACTTCTGGTGCAACTTTTACTTCTTCAATCAACTCAGCTTTTGGTGCAACTTGTACCTCTTCAATCTCAGTTGGAGATAAAACTTGAGGTGCTTCAAGTGCAGCTGGGAGTGAAAATTTGGGTGGAGATGGTGCTCTTGTAGCTCTCCTTATTTTGGTCCTAACCTTAGGACTAGCAACCAATAGTTTCCCTTCTCCTCTCTGTAGCTTCAACCTTGTAAGCATCACAAATTTGCAACCATTAAAACCCTACTTGCACAAAAATCAAGGAAAAAAAGAAAATAACCTTTTCTCTGATACCATCTTGATCTGAATTTTAATGTTAGTTTTGTTGTGCTAATTTCATCTTCAGATTTATATTAAAAGTGTTGATCTTTTCTTCAAGTACATGGGATTATTGAGGTGCTTATGATTGACTAACAAGTAAATGTACAGAGATTATGTTGAATTCTTTAACATAAATACATTGAAACTAAATGGTGAACAACAAAAAACAAACACACAACAAACCATCACAATTGATTCATTAACACATTGTTTTGATGAAGGAGTTCACCCCTCATGGGCTACATCTCCTTGGTCCAAATTCCATGACTTGGGCCTTTGTATTATCTCAATTGTGAAAAAAATTGTTGTTTTCGGTCTCCTACTACCTCTGAAACCTACTCCAATGTGTCCAAAACATCAAAATCTACCAAGAATGACTCTTCATGAGCCAAAATTGGTCGAAAATTGCTCCAAATATGGTCAAAACAAATTTTCCTAGTGAAATGCCTCCAAAACTGGAGGAGACTCGAGTTAGCTCCAACAAAATGGTGATTCTGCCGAAACTGGCGAATTCCACTAAACCCACCACCATTTAAATCTAGGTTAATCTTTGTTGGTGGATAAGTTTTTCTTAACTACACATTTCCATAAATACAGTTTAATTAACTTAAACATCAGATTTACAATAATTAACCCTCAATTATAATTAAACTTCATCATTTAACTTCGTTGTTAGTTTCCACTCCGCCCGTGGTCATTGCAGCAAGGTTCTATGGGGAGGGTGCTCGCCCCCTCCAAACCCCCACCATAGAATCTCGACAATGATAAATACAAGTCGAAACCTTATGTAGGTAAGACCCAAAACAATAGTGTGGTGGTAAGGTGGTTAGATGGTGTGCAGGAGGTCGTGGGTTTGACCCCGACCCCTACACAATAATTTTGTTCCATATTACATTTTCCCATACCAAAGGTTTCAAACTTTGGTTAAGTAAATAATTTGATCCAAATCAGATATGCACCTTTCCAATGTTTACAACTTTGGATATAAAAATGTAATTCCAACTTTAATATAACATCAGACTTTGACCTGTAGTTCAATCCAAAGTTTGGATGGGGTCCACCTCAGGGGGCACATGGAGGCCCCTGGTTGCACCACGTGTCCAACTCTGGTTGGACCATTCCAAACTAAAAAAAATTCTCATTCAACCTTAAGATTATCTGTAAAAACATTTCACCTCCAAAGTTTACCAGTGATTCCTGTTGTGACACTTGTCACAGTGTCATTGTAAAAAAACTGGAGAATATTCCCTAAATATACTTGGTATACTGACTGGGCTGCCACGTTATCAACTTGTCACTATTCTACAATTTTTTTTTAGTTTTTTAGGAAAATGAACAATAGGTCATAACTTCCTCATATGAAGTCGGTTTTTGATGAAGTTAATTGCGCCAGATTCCTGGCGACGAACTCTTCGTTGTTGTTATGGTTTGACATATTTCTGAGCACTTTCATTTTTTAGCTTAATACTGAGGCTCTAATCAAGTACATTCCACAAGGTATGGAGAGGGGTGGTGCAAAACCTTTTTATTCCTAAGAGGGGGTGTTAGAAAGTGTATTAAGAAAGGCTCAATTTGACTTTAGCCTTAGTTAAATTGATTAAATTAATTTTTCACATAGCAGGACAACTTGGGTGAAATCAACTAGTGTGACATGGATCTTGTCACTCAGTTAGATAAAAAAAATCAAGTTAGTAGGCTTGGAGTTTAGTCATGCATGTGTTGATTGCTAAATTTTAGCAATCTAGTTTAGTTACTTTTTGTCATACTCAGTTAACTCACCTCTAACAATTAATATAGTCAATTGAAGGTCAATTATGCAATGAGACAATATTCTAACTCAGAGAGTTGTTAGTTAACTGATCAATCAAACCATAATAGATAATGCATGAATGTAATTCAAATTTCTCAACTAAAGTGGAAGAGACAAGGTCGGCGTAACATGATTTTTATATTATTTTGAGTATACAATTGTTCCATGCAGGAATTTGATCAATCATTGGGAATTGTGCAAGGAAATAGAGACGTTTCCTATTGTTTAGGGGCTTGAATTAGCTTAAAATTGTGCAAATAGGAGATCGGAGGAGGCATAAATTGGCTAACTGTTGGTCAAAAGTTCTCATTCAGCAGAGAGAACAATTTTACATTTACAAGTTGTGCTCAGAGCTAGAGCAAGAAATTTTAATAGTTTATCTATTCGATCGATTAATGCAAAGATGATTGAGGAGTTTTTCTCGGTTGGTTCCCCCTAGAAATCATTGTGTGCTTGTGCTTTTTCTTGTTTAATGTATATGCATGTTGTTCTAAATTGTGATTTCTATTCCGCAGGTTAGTATAGTAGACTTGGTGTCTCTTATTTTCAGTTTGAAATCTTGAGCAGTTGCAATTTCTATCAAATTTCTACACCAAACCCATAATACCAATGGACTCGATATGTATGTTTACTGATAGATATATTCCCATTAATCGATAACAACTATCAATACACATGATATTGGATTTCAGAGTAGTGGGGTATCGACTATCATGATTTGGGAGGTCATGTATTGGGAAGTTAGAGCATTAGTTATCATATTTTCCTTCTTATTCCAATAAACTTGATAAGGTTTAGCTATGGAAAACAATAGGGTAGGTTTTGGTGTGGTACGATGATGATATGGCATGTTTTTGAGATGATTTCATGGATTTTTGATGTGTTAATGACATCACATGAAGAAATATTCAGTACAATGCGGAACAAAGGAAGTTTTTTTAGGATGTGGTGCTAACATGAAAAAAATACTTGGCATGCAATGTATCATAGTGCGCAATATGAGGGGGCAAGGTGGTAGCCAATGGTTAGAGGTGATATGGATGGAAAATGATGAAATATTGGGATATTGGGAGATCGATTGTTATGATGTCATAGGATTAGGCCTCAAGCTATCAAATGAGTGGGAGATTAGATGTTACGGATTCAGATGTTGGCCATTAGGGTTTCCTCCCAATATTGATGTAACCTAATACTATTTTAATGCATACTAGGAAGGACGATGTGGAGAAACTATGGATGTGGCTTTATGTGATGGGGTTATGTGGATAAAGACTACCACATGGTATCATAAGGATTGTAACATGGCACTTTGGGGATAGGTCTTCATAGGAGCCTAAATTTGTGTATAGAGATTAGATTTGGGTTTACTTTATATCATTTGAAAGATATTGACAAACAAAAGATGATGGCATTCTCGGAAATAGGCTTTAAGGTGGCTTAAGAAAAACGAATTTTGATTATCCCCATCTCCATAAAGTAACCTTTTACATTAGAACAAAGTACATCACATCCTTAATCAAGAATTAAGGGGGATAGGTATGTTACAAATGAGACATGTCCTCTTTCTCTTACTGTGTCTTAGGAAACTAATATGTATATAAATGTAAACCTATAGGAATAGGAAACTTTAATGGTTTAAATTATTGTATATTAAACCTCTAAAATATTGTATCAACATACTTCCTTTAATTTAACCATAGTTTTTTTTCTCGATGTCTTCAAATTTCAATGCCAAAAATAAAATTTGCAACATCGAGATCCTTCATGTCAAATTTAGAGTACAATGAACTTTTTACAACAACCAATGTATATCTTGTGACATATATAAAACATCAATCCATTTACCTTGGATTAAAATAAAACCATACTTCCTTATCTGAAATTAAAAAACCATGCGTCAAACCACCATGCACCACAAATGTCAAAATATAAAACTATATTCCAAATATTTCAAAAATTAAATGCTATAATAGGGTGTTATTCAACCAAGTACCTCACCATGTGGGTCAACCATCATAATTTTGTCGAAAAAATATGGGAATTGGAAGATGTGTATCGGTTATAGGGCATTAAACAAAATTAAATTCAAGAATAGGTACCCCTTTCCAAGGCTTGACGGCCTACTGGATCAATTACAACAAGCCAAATTCTTCACTAGGTTGGACTTCAAGTCAAGGCATATCCAGGTTCTAGTTAGAGAAGAAGATACCTAGAAGATGACCTTCAAAACCAAAAAAGGTTTGCAAGAATGGTTAGTTATTCCATTTGTCTTGTGCAATGCACTAACTACATTCATTATATTAATAAATAATATATTGAACCCTTTTATAAATTGACTTTATTTATTTATTTGGATGATATACTAGTATATAGTGCTAGTAGGGATGAGTATATCTCACATTTTATGCAGGTTCTAGAGACATTAAAGAACTGCCAATTGTTACAAAATATAAACAAGTGTGAGTTTGCATAGAAGTATTTGGTGTATTTAGGATATGTTATTGGTGGAGGAGAGATGAATATAGATCCTTCTAAGATGGAGTCCATCATGAAGTGGTTGATTCCTACCCATGTTTCTAAGCTTATGAGATTTTTTGGGGCAAATTAGTACCTGAGGAAATACATATCATTTTTTCTAGTAGTAGTGAAACCACTCCATGCCATAATAATGAGTGGAAAGAGTTTCTCATGAGGAAAGGGTTAGTAGAATGCCTTTAAGGACTTAAAGAATAAAATCAATTTGACATTGGTTCTAGCATTACCAAAATTATGGTATCCCTTCCAAGTGGAGAGAGATGCGATTGGTTATGTTATGTGAGAAGATTTGATGTAGGGAGGAAGGTTAGTATGCCACTATTCTAAAATATTTCCTGGGGTAGTTTTTAACTACCCTACCTACAACAAGGAGCTCTATGTCTTGGTACAAGTTGTCCAATAGTGGAAACACTATATGATGGGAAATGTGATAGTAATCCACACAGATCACTAGCCGCTATAGTACCGAAAAGCCCATAGTAAGTTACAGTATACCATGCATTAAAATTGGATGAGATTTTACAAAAAAATCTTTTATTGATCAAATATAAGAAAGGTAGAATTAACAAGTTGGTTGGCATGCTTTCAAGGCTACAAAAATCAAATATCATAGCTTTGGGAAAACTTATGCGCATGGATACTTTCACCCATGAAGCATATAGATATGCATATATATAGGATGATGACTTAAAGGAGATTTTCAATAATTATAGAGAAAAAGTCGTGTACACGATGGTGACAAAATTTTTGACTACCATCTCCAAAATGGGTTAATCTATAGGCTAGATAATTTATGTGTTCCTAATGGTGAGTGGCTTGAATTGATCAAAGGGGCTCACACTTACAAGGTTGCAAGGAATTTTGGTGTAGGGAAGAGAGTTGCCAACTTACAATGGTATGTGTATTGCCCCAAGAGGAGAGAAGATGTAGCTAGTTTCAGAAGAAAATGTATGATTTTTTGTACTAGCGAGCCTTAGTAATAGGAAGCAAGGTTTATACCATCACTTTCCTATACCCAATTATCCTTAGGAAAGAATTTCCGTGGAGTTTGTGGGAGGTTTACCAATAACCAAGAAGGGACATGACTACCTATTCATGGTAGTTGATAGTATTAACAAGCTTTGTATTGTCATGCCATGTAAAATATCATTAGTGGGAAAGAAGTAGAAAATGTGTTCTTTGGATAGCTCTAGATGCACTTTGGGATACCAAGGAGAATCATTTTAATTTGGACACTACGTTTCTCAATGCATTTTAGACCACATTGTGGGAGAATATGAATATGAAGTTGAAGAGGTATATAACATTCCATCCATAAAAAAATAAGAAATATAAGTTTCCAATAGGAATTTGGTGAAAAGTTTGAGGGGTTACAATCATAAGTATTTGAATACTTGGGAAGAAAATATGGTATATATACAACACTCTTATAACAAATTAGTCCACACTTCTACTTGTAAGTCCCCATTTGAAACTTGTTTTGCATATTTTCCACCTTCACCTTTGGATATTACATATGGGAAAAAGGGAGTGAGGAAGGATCTCACACGGGATTCCTTGAGGGTAGAGAATTTGTTGAGAAAAATCCATCTGCAAGTACAATAGGCACTAAATATAAGCAGAAATTAACCCCTATAATGTAGATTTCATATTTTCTAATTTATTTTAGTAGATTTACTGTGATATATTGCATAGTGTAATATTGACAACAATTTACAGGTTAGAGATGCTATAGTGTCCTATTAAGAAAATGAAGGATTTATGATATGGTCCCTTTGACATACTAGAAAAGGTGGGAGATAAATCCTATAGAATCAATCTACTCCCATACATGGACATTTACTCAATTTTGAATGTAGAAAATATCAAACCTTATAAGCCTTCCATGATAGATCATGAAGAGGAATAATTATTACCTTTTGTATAGGATTTAGTACCATATGCTTAAGTAGAATTTCTAGAGTATATAGTATTGCAGAAGAGGTCCATAACCACAAGTTAGGTGCAGCATGACCTTTAGTAGATTGGGTTGAAAAGACAACTTCAAAGAAAGGATAAATTATAGTTTAAGGATAAGTTAGAGAAATGTTTTCCTCACTCATTTCAATAAAATATTTGGGGACAAATATCGCCCCAATGAGGGGAGGTATGATTGAAATTTAATTATTCTGTTATTTGTCATCCATATTTCTTTTATAGGGGAAAAATTGGAGGAATCAACTTACAAGACCATTTTTACTAGCGGGTCCCACCTTGGTGAATTGGGGTTTCAAAACTTCTAAAGGAAACTTGAGGTATTAAATGGAAAATTTTCAGGTAAAACTTTTTTGCTTAATTTTTTCACCCTTAGGGATATTATACACTTGAATACCATTCCAGTAGATCAAGAACTATCCCTAACAGTGTCTGCATGCAAAATTTATGCATCCTAGAAGTTGACCTTCCTATTTTGACCACCATGATTCAAGAGGATGCCACTTCAGCCCCCATTATTCAAGGAATTGGATATCCATGTGAGCATGATGAAATTTTTTGGAAGGATCAATATTGTTACTCTAGTTAAGAGTTTAAGGAGTAAAACTTAACCACTAATTGGCTATCAGGTTGTGTTATAACTGGGTCAATAGGAGTAAAAGGGGTTTCGTTATATTTTAATGAATTTTGTTCCATAGATGAGTAGAATAGTTGAGAATGGATAGAGAGAGAAAATATAGATAATTTATATTATGTAGAAACCTATGGGGAATAGGTATCATTCCTTTGTACTTGCACCATTTCCATTTAGAGAAAAGAGATCAAAGAAGCCTAACATTCCACCATGGTTTTCCTTTGTACATGTTTCCCGAAGCATATCTTGAATTCATTGTGGTTTGTGAGTGTTACTTCCATTTTTATCTACTTTCCATATTTCATATATTGCATGAAAAAAAAAAAAAATTAAAACTATAAATCGAATGAAAAATTCACCCTCGTAGTACATATTTTAGATCTTCTGTATAAATTTATGAAATTTGTTGTGATGAACTCTTGAGTGTTATATTCATGGAAATTTAGGGATCAATTTTGATCTCTAACTTCCTTTTCCTAGTTTCATTGCTCAACCATGGAACAAATTACAATAGCATAGAATGGAACCCATACTCCTCATAGTATTTTAGTATTTAACATTTCCCAATAGGCAAGTAAGGGTAAGATTTTATTCCATAAACCCTTAGCTAGAGTTATGATTTTGGACCTCATAACTTGTCTTCTTAAAATTCCACATGTGGGTAGCCCCATATGCATGAGTAACGGGGGTTGATGTGGCATACTCTTGTACCATGGTGGTCAACACAATAGGTTAACTTATAAAATTCAAAGGTTTTGCATGAAAACTTTGTTTGATGTGATTCTTGTACCATTGGAAAGGTTTCTAAGTGTAGAACATTATCAAAGGGTCTAGTGCAAGTGAAACGTCACTGACACCAAAAATTTCATTTAGTGACTCAATATAGTTCTATAATATAATTCCCTATAATAATAATAACAATAATAATAATAATAATAATAATAAAATGAAATAATATTAATATATAAATAATTAAAATAACAAATAATGAAGAAACATGATAATAGGAAATAAATAAACTAAATCTCTTTATATATATATATATATATATATATATATATATATATATATATATATATATATATAGATGAAGAATAAGTAATGTTAACCAGAAAAATAAAAAGAAATAAAAGTTGGCATGACAACACATGATTGTGTACATGCAGATCCCTTTCCAATTCCTTTCCATTTTTGGAAGAGTTGGTTCAATTAACTGATTAAAAAGGGAGATCAGAAGCATTCATTCTTTCAGGAAGGGAATGTTGAGAGATAAAGGAGCCACTGACAGTAGTAGTTTATTAAGGGCTCGAGGGTGGCCAACTATAGAAATATTCTGTGCAATTGATCCTACGGTTGCATGGTGAGTCATCCCCAAAACTTTGTTTCAGACATCGGGATGAGGATAATGCAACCACTCTGAATTATCTAGTAAGAAATATCATCGATTACATGTAAGTCTCATCTCATGATCTTGTAAATTATGTGCTAGCTAGATGAATACTTATGTGTTGATATTTTTATAGCATAGATTGATGTGAAATTTGTATGTTATGATTGTGGGTTTTTACATATAGGGTTTCAGAATCAATTCTCCAAATCGAGACCTACCGTTAAAATGACCTTGCAAGTTGATTCCTCCAATTTATATTAAATAATTGATATGCGACAAATAATATAATGATCCAATCCAAATCACAATCCAAATTCTTGTTATGTAAATGCATTTTTATTAATGAAGTATCTATATTGTACAACTAAAAATTGAGGAAGTGCCAACTTTATCAGTGTGTGGAAGAATTTTTTTTTTACCAAAATAATAGTTAAAGAAAAAATTATTAAATATAATAAATAAAATACACATATTTTTAAATTATTATACATTATAAAAATTTACCACATACCTTTGTATTCCATATGCATGTTTGGATTAATGTCAAAGGATTCTCAAGTATCAAGGCTCAAATCCATTATATATATATATATATGCACATTTTAATCTACTTCATAACCTTTTAATCCAATAGGCAACCTTGCAACATGGTAGGGTTTCTTTCTTAGTTTTTATTTTTCAATCTTCTCTAATTAAGTGTCACCATGATGTAGTTGTCCTAGGAGGCACAATCCCCTCCTACAAGAATGTGGTATTAGGAGATAACAATGGACAATGACCTACTATAGTAGAACCTTGTTGGTTTCTTCTAGACATTGATGGAAAATCCTATGAACCAGATATAGTAGGGAAGGACAAAGTCATGATGAGATCCTGCTAGAAAAAATAGAAATCATGGTAGATGTTTATCTAAGGTGGTGAAAGACCCAAAATTTGAAGCATGATGAAGAATATTAGATAATTTCACCCACTAGATGAAAACGATGCCCTGATTAGCGAATTCATATGCATGTGGAGAACTAAAATGACTTTAATCAGTTGGATACAAAACAAATGGCAGCCTAAAGGGTAGGTTGACCTTGAGTTGGGGATAAAGGATTTTTTACAGCCACCTTCAAAACATAGATGATAGAATTAAGGTTTTTGAAATGGCCCTTATTTCTTTAATAATGTAGGTTTGTAACTATGTTTTTGAAAAGTGATATACAACCGAGAAACTAAGACTTCTTGGCACTCCCATGGACCACAAGCCTCAATCCTTTTTACTTGCACAAATTTCCATTTAAGAGAAAGAAAGAGTGAAGAAACATCATGTTCCAATTGGTTTTTCTCTTGAAAGGGTTTCTTAAGTTATATCTTGTGTTAATGTTTTTTTGTGAGTGTTTGTTATATTTGTACTCTATTTTATACATAATTATAATTGACATGCATATGCAGTAAATGGTAGTTAACAAATCCATAAATATAAGGAGAAATTACCCCCATAAAATAGATTTTAGATTATAGTAGATCTGTTATAACAAGCTATATAATGGAATATCAACAAAAGTTTACAGATCAACTATAGGATCCTAGTAAGAAAATAAAGGCTCTTTTATATGGTCCATTTGATATATTAGAAAATGTGGTAGATAACACCTATAGAATCAATATACTTCCATACATGTGAAGTTACTCAATTTTTATGAATGTAAAAAATATGAAACCTTATGAACCTTTCATGCTAGATTAGGAAGAGGAACAATTCTTACCTTAGCACCATATGCTCAGGCCTAATTGATAAAGGATACATAATTTTTCAGAAGAGGTCCATAACTACAAGGTGGGCGCAAAATTACCTTCAGTAGATTGTGTTAAAAGGATAACTTCCAAGAAACAATAAATTGTACTATGGGGAGAAGTTAGATGAAAAATTTCCTCACTCTATCCAATAAAATATTTTGGGAACCAAAATCCTCCCAATATGGGGAGATATGATCAAAATTGGATAATTGTGTTAATTTTCATCCTTATTAAGTCTTTGATAGTGTAACAATTCTAGAAAGCAACTCACAAGACCATTTTTACTAGAAGGTCCTAGTTTTGAGAATTGGGGTTTGAAACATTCCAGAGGTAATTTGAGGCATCAAATGGAATTTTTTGGGGTAAAAATTTTCCACCAAAGTGCTTCACCCTAGCTCTATTATACGCTCAAATACCTTTCCAGTGACACAAGAAATATCCCTAACAGAATTTGCATGCAAAAGTTATGCCACCTAGAAGTTGGCCTTCCTATTTTGACCACCATGATTCAAGAGGATGCCACTTCAGCCCCCATTATTTAAGTAAAATTGGATATCCATGTGAGCGAGATGAAAAAAATTATAAGGGTCAATATTTTTTATCTAGTTAAGATTTTAAGGAGTCAAACGTAACCACTAATTTGCTATCAAGTTTTGTTATAACTCGGTCTCTAGGAGGAAAAGGGTTTCCATTCTATTTTAATGCATTTTGTTCCATAGATGAGTATAGTAGTTGAGAGTGGATAGAAAGAGAGAAAATAGAGAGGGTTTGTATTATGTACCAACCCATGGGGCACAAGTCTCAATCGTTTGTACTTGCACCATTTCCATTCAAAGAAAAGAGAGGAGAGAACTCACCTTCCACAGAGGTTTTCTCCCATAAGTGTTTCCCAAAACATGTGTTTGTTGCTGTTATCAGTGTTATTTCCATTATTCTCTACTTTCCATATTTCATATATTGCATGTATGAACACAATAACTTAAATAAATCTATAAATAGAAGGAAAAATTAACCATCGTAATATATATTTCTAAATTCTAATATAATTTTATCAAATCTATTATGACGAAATGTTCACTGGAATATCCATGGTAGTTTATGGATCAACTTTTATCTCACTTCCCACTCATATCTTCTTTTCTCAACTATGGATCAAAATATAATAGCAGAGAATGGAACACCTACTTCTCTTAACATTCCAATATTTAACATACCAGGATATTCAAGTAGGGGTAAGATTTCATTCCCTCGACCCTTGGCTAGAGTTATTTTGGACCTCATAGAGTCTTCTTGAAATTTTACATGTGCCTAGCCTGATATGCATGGGTAATGGGGGTTGATGTGGCATACTCTTTACCATGGTGGTCGACATAGTAGGTTAACTTGCAAGAGACATAGATTTTTCATAAAATATCTTTTTGATGGGATTTAGAAACATTGAAAAGGTTTCTAAGTTTAGAAAATTGTCAAAAGGTCTAGTGAAAGTGATAGTTTTTTTTTACTAAAATGTCATTAAATAACTCAAGATAGCTCTAAAAGGTTTTTGACTCAATTCTCCAAATTTGAACCTACCCTTAAAATGATCTTAAAAGCTTATTCCTCTAATTTATTAGTGAATTTTTTAGGTTATACAACTAAAAAAATTGAGAAAGTACAAATTTTAATGGTATGCACAAAAAACTTTCTTTTACCAAAATAAATATAAAACACTATTAAATATAATATAATAAGATAGACATATATTTCTAATAATTGTACATTATAAACATTACCACATATCTTTATATTCCATATACATATTTGAATTGTCAAAAATAAAAGCTCAAAACCATATTATATATATATATATATATATATATATATATATATATAACCTTTTAATCTAACAAAAATATGATTTTGAAATTTTTTTCAAAAGGAAAAATAAAACTCTAAAAACTCAAATTAATCATTAATCAATAAACCAATTTAGTCTTATAAATCATTAATAAAATTGGATTGCAACATTTATATCAGCCCCCATTCAATATCCCTCCATCAAAGGCAATCTCTTCCTAGTGTTGTGATGCTCTAATCCGAAAGTTACCATAAAAGTTCCCATGCCTTCTGTATTTTATTTATTTTCAATTACCCAGATAATATTGCGTGTTTATATCCATATCTTCAGGTTCTTCAGTCCGGGCAGGCACAACAAAATAGTTTTTTGGACAATGAAAGAAATATCTTACCTCTTAAGGCCTTAACTCTATGGTCTATGCGATCTCCATATATTTTGAATTTCCCTCTGAATGCACCTAACTCTCACGAACTTTTTTTTCACAAGAGAAAAAACGTTGTTTTGTTTATATATATATATATATATGAAAACAGTCCATCAGTCATTACATTCTCATCTGATAGGAAGATACCCAATTCCACCCAAGAGAAAAGGGTGACCCATATCAGACATGAGATAATAAACCCAATTATCCCTACAGGGTCTTGTAAGAGGCCCATAGAAGATCCATGCATATTAAAAGCAAATCTGCCGAGATGTTGCCAAAATGTCCAGGCAGAAAAAGACCCAGGTAGTAAAAAGATAAATATGCAACAGAGAACCGATATACATAGACTCTAATATGTCTCAGAGTAACCAGAACATCCATAACATGATCAAAAATATGAGTTCCGACCATAATAATGCTGATAGTCATACCAAAAGACAGCAGCTGAACCATCCAGAAACATAAGAATGTAAGCAGTATGGTACCTGTCATTACAAAATAAACAATGCCTGGAGCAGGTAATGTGTTCCATTATCTGTAGTACAAGCCATAGAAAGCGTGCCCCAGATCGGTAGAAGAGGTCTTGTAAACTGTTCTTGAAAAGGAGCATCTGCAGGGTCCAATTAAAACACAAAATCTACCAGCCTCGCTAGATCCCAAGTAGATAATCCCAGCTGAAGTAACCATGTAGCTTCCAGGCACGATGAAATACATTATGTTGCCCCATAACAGCTACTACACCAGGCTCGATCCTGCCTCATACTCGAATTCCCCCAGTAATAAATTCCTACTGTGGATGTCCTGGGACGTGAAAGGGGTCCAATTCCCATGTTCCTGGTGAAAAACCCAGCTACAGATCCGAGATGTAAATGCTCAGGTACCTGTGGTAAATACTGTATGTGGCCAAAATAACCTGTATACAAAAACCAGAGAGAGGTATAATCAGCCACCCAAATGAAATGATCCTACAGATTGAAACTGAAGGAAGCCCTTTCCCTATTTTCACTGTAATGGATGATTGTAATGTAACCAAAAATTTGTTCGAGCCCCAACTTTGAAAGCCTATCCGCCCTCCTATTTAATTCTATGTATATATGGTGGAGGGTAGCCCTCTAAAATTGTGAAAGAATATAGAGAATTCGATCAACCCATCCACTGATGTTTGAACACCTGAGATTATTTCTGCCCGAAATGCCTTCGATAACAATCTGGGAATCCCCGTATATATCTATGCAAGGAATCATCAAATGATGGGCCACTATGAGCCCGCTCCATAGGGCCATGATCTCAGCTTTATTGTTAGTTCCAGGGCCTCCGTTCCAGATGATATGGAAGCGCTCCTCGTCCTCCATTTTAAGCCAAGCTCCACAACCGCGGATGCCATCCTATTGTGCTCCATCAAAGAATATAGCCGGAATATGGATATAGTGAGGTCTAGATCTGATGGACAGATCCTTATCTACCTTTTCCGGAGTAGGATTAATATGGAACCAGTCCAGAATACGTGTGTATATCCTATAGGAATCCCACAGCCCCCCATTGAACAGCATGTTGTTCCTAGCACACCAAATCTCCCAACATACATAATAGGGAAGAGCCTTATTCCCAGCACCCTTTGAAGCCTAATAATCATATGCATGGTTCTGTGACGTCGGTCTCCAAGATGGGGTATCAGCCCAGTGTGAGAGCATTTCCCAAATTCCAATAGCCCCCTTGCATTCAAAGAAAATGTGAGAGACAGTTTCCAGCTCCTCTTTACACATTGTGCATTGTCCCGGACCATGTTTCCCTCTTTTTTGTAGATTGTCCCACGTGAGAATCTTTCGTTTTCTGAGTAGCCAGTTGAATAGTGTAATCTTGTGGGGAATCTTCCATTTCCATACCTTTGAGAAACCAGGAATGCCAGAGGTAGTGTGGCCTTCAGCTTTAATGTGCTTATATAGGTCCTTGACACAGATGTTTGTGCCCTTGTATATCCCACCCCAAACAATTCGATCACCCTTTGGATCAAAAAAAAAACCAGCCCTCTGATAAGAGCTGATGAGACTCTGCCAAGTCTCCCTGTCATCAACCTGCATACCAAGTGTCTCAAAATTCATCCATATGGGAGCACCTACTTCCCAATTTGTTATGACATCAGATAAGAATATGAGACCTCTATGAGTCAACCTGTGGTAGAAATCCGGATCAATGTATGATTCAGTCGTAACACCCATTATGTTGCTGCATGGGATGGGGATTCGCCTCCCATTACGAAACTTCCACATCACTCTCATTTTGATTATCTCACGGCATTTTGATAAGCTCCTCCATATCATTGAGGCCCACTTATGTGAGGTAATAGGTCCCTGAATGTAAATCTCCAGCGATCTATGACCCAAATACTTGTCCACCATGATGTTCGACCAAATGACATTTTCGATCAGGGCCCTCCACAAAGATTTAGTCAATAGGGCGAATGTGAAAGACTGTAGGTCCAGCAAGCCCCACCCGCCCATCACCTTAGGAAGGGAGATCTCCGACATTTTGCAGAGGTGGTATTTTTTATGTGTACCCACTCCAGACCATAAAAAATGTACCACAACAACGTTTATCTTCACACAAATGTGCACAGGAAGAAGGTACAGGTGGCCCCAATATACCGTGAGCTGTGATAGAACAACTTGTATAAGGATGAATCTACCACCCAAAGTAATCCATCAGTTAGTCCATTTCGATATTTTGTTCCTGTACTTTTCAATAATCCATTCCCAGTCATTATTTATGTATGCACAGGGCTTTATACAGAAGCCCAAATAGGTGATACCTTCAGATATTTTTGTTGCAGACACCCCCAGAACCTCAGCAATATGGTGTACTTCTGCCTCCTCCCCATGCACATAAATTAGCATAGACTTAAGTTTGTTGATGATAAGTCTCGTAGCAAAACCAAATCTATCCAGCAACGTGTGAAGGAAGATCCAGTCTTTGCGTTGGATGCCTCCAAATACCAATAAATCATCTATAAAAAGATAATGGGTAATCCTGACCTGTGGAGAAACCAGCATACCAATAAAGTGACCCTCCTGAGCAGCATTGTTTATCATCTGACTGAAACCATCCATGACAAGGAGGAAAATGAGCAGAGACAAAGCGCATCCCTATCTCAGCCCACGTCCAGCACTGAAGAATGCAGATGGAATCCCATTGATGATGACACTATAACGTACCGTACATATACATGCAATGATCCATCTAATGGTGGGCAAGTGAAAACCAATTTTGTAGAGAGCAAGTCTAATGAAAGACCAGTCTACAGAGTCATAGGCTTTGTAGAGATCGACCTTGTAGATAATGCCAGCCTGCTTCTGGTCATGCATAGTGTGCATTGCTTCCTGTGCAATGGCCACATCATCATGTATTGATTTTCCATTTAGGAAGCCATAATGTTCATCCGAGATCCACCTAGAGAGTGTAGCCTTTAACTTGTTTGCAATCACCTTGGAGGATATCTTATACAAGACATTGCAAAGGGAAATGGGGCGGTAGTCCAAGAAAGAGATAGGATCCGAAGATTTCAGAATGAGTGCTATAAAAGTGGCGCTTATGGCACCTGAAATGTGGCCCTTTACCCTGGTCGTCTCGATCAGCTCCAGTAATTAATTCCCTATAAGATCAAAGAAGATGATATAGAATTGAGCCGGCCACCCGTCCGGCCCAGGGCTTTTGTCCCTGGCAAAAGATTTAAGAACTTTCAGTAGTTCCTCCTTAGAAATGGGTTTCATGAGCTCCTTTGTAGCTGGCTGGTCAAACATCTTCGAGATGTGATTTAATACCCACTACTGGTTGTGGCCAGTGATCCCCTCATTTTCCTTGTAGAAATCCCCAAAATGGTCTACTACAACTCTCCTGATCCCATCTTCATCATAAATGTTGGATCCCTCCTTGTTGCGTATGTTCCATATGGCGTTTTTTGCCCTTCTGCCAGAGGCACACGCATGAAAATACTTCGTATTTAGGTCACCTTCTTTGAGCCACTGTTTTCTTCTTTTTAACTTCCAAGTGATCTCCTCAATTTTAAGAAGCTCAATCTTCCGATCCTCCAGTAATTTTAAATGCTCATAAAACTCCACATCTGGAGGGTGGGTTAATGAATGCTCGTAAGCCCTGGCTATGAGATCCGTGATCCCATCCATTTCTTTTCTCTGTGCACATTTTTTATCACGCTCCCATTTTTTGACAGAATTTCTTAGCTTCGAGAGTCTGTAGGGGCACTCCCTTTGTAGGTGACATGTATTGTGGCAACATAGACAACGAAAGGGTATACCCCAGAAATTGACACGCTGTTTGTGTCGTCTTTTATCCCATACCAATTCTACGTCTCTCGCCAACTCATGCATTGTGGACACTTCGATCAATATCCAAGCAACGCGTTTATCCGGAATACCAACACTCCTTGGATCAACGTACCTTGTCGTTCCAATGGAGTTCCAAATAGAAGTGAGAGCCTTTTCGGTCCAAAATTCTCGTGGGAGGCCAAGCAATTTAGCCCACAAAAACTTCCCCGGGGGTGCATCCACAAGAGGGTCGAAACCCAAATACCAAGGCATGATCTGAATATAGCTACGACCAGATACCCAGACCCTGTCCATAACTTTCCTGCAGTCATGTCAATGCATGAAATGTACTGTGAACCAGTTCCCATTAGCATGCTAATCTTTGGCATGTATCCAACTTTCCTGGCCCAGCATCTCTAAGCCCACTCATACATGTCTATTTCCTTTGAATCAGCGTAAATCCATCTGCCAACTAGTGCACGTTTTTGAAGACTACATACTCTATCAAAAATGTCATTACTATCCAATACCACTTCTTTCACATCCTGAGCAGCTCTGTAAGCAATTCGGTCCTTATCTCTCCGCCTACGATTGCCTCTCCTTCGATGGTGGCGAGAAGGTCCTATGTCAGGGAAGTGTGAAGTGTAATCAGAAAGCGTTTTCACCTTCTCCAAATCAGTCTGATCCACCTGAGGATCTTGAGGATGCCGAGGAGAAGTACCGCCCGCGATATTTTTCCTGCCACAATTTTGTTCAGCGAGTAGCGTTGCCGTAATGAAGGCCTCCTGCACAGACAGGTCAGAGGAGAGGTTGTCCTCCTGCCAATCCAACGGTCCCCAAGCATTCTGATCCATGTGTACCCCGGAATAAACAATGCAAGGGTGATACGATGTAGTCAGAAATTAGGTGGGGATTTACTTCATCCTGTCCAAACCGTAAAGGGTAGTGCAAAAATGTAGCCCGATCCACCCTCCAATGTTAGGGAAGCGAAATCAATGTCGTTTCAGGATCTCTTGACCATCCCCAGATCAGTCCGAAAAATCCATCAATTTATGGCAAATCCACTTCATGGAGCCCCCAATGTACTCATGCCACCCCACAGGAATAAATTTAGCCACCCACCACAACGACCACCCTGAGAAGCTGATTCTGGTGCCGACCAAAAATAATTCAAGTGTAATCCACCCGAGAGCCCAATCAGAGGTGGCCGGAGTTAGGAAAACATTCACCAGAAACAAACCTGCACTGTGTATGGAGCCCTCGCACAGCTGAAGATCTCATAGGTCCAAACAACAGCATGCACATCCATTGCATCGCCACCAATGATGGCACATCTTAAAACCAATGTCTTCGCATGGTCTGGAGATCACCAGCGAACCCCACCACCTTTCCCAAAAACCCGCCCAGATGCCAGATAAAAAACTAACAAGGCTGGCTATAAAGCGGTTGCTGGCAAGAGCAAGCGAGGGATCTGCTATGTCCGGCATAATACCTCAGAAGTATTAGAGAGAATATAACCATCTGACAGGTCCTAGAAGATCACTTATCCATCACTGATAGCCACACGGTTATGCAACAGATGATACCTACAATAGTCTAACGAAACTTTTTCTATCATCCCACTACCATTGCATACCATATTCCTTTAAATCATCAAGTCTTGGACACTTGCAATCTCCTCTGTGTGCGTATGTTGCTTTGGTCTCCATTCTCATTTGCGCTACTATGAATACAAACTCTGATTTCGCTCCTACCTGGCAAACACTGCGTGTTTCTCATCTAATTGGTAGTGCATAGGTGAATCGCTTCAGTTGCATATGCGTGCCATTGGCGTTCTCTTCTCAACCTGTAGCATATTCCTTCAACTTTCATTCCGGATGTTGAAACTAGTTCCCTTTCTAACAATTTTATCCTTTGAGAGTTAACTCTCACGAACTTACTGCTGGACACATAGGAACCTGAAGAGAGCTAGCTACGGACTTATTGGATTGGAATGAAAATAGATAAATTAAAAACCATAATAGATAATGCATGAATGTAATTCGAATTTCTCAACTAAAGTGGAAGAGACAAGGTCGGTGTAACATGATTTGTATACTAGTTTGAGTATACAGTTGTTCGATGCGGGAAGTTGATCAATCATTGGGAATTATGCAAGGAAATAGAGACGTTTCCTATTGTTTAGGGGCTTGCATTAGCTTAAAATTGTGCAAGGAAATAGGAGACCGGAGGAGGCATAAATTGGCTAAGTTTTGGTCAAAAATTCTCATTCAGTAGAGAGAACAATTTTACTTTTACAAGTTGTGCTCAGAGCTGGAGCAAGAAATTTTAATAGTTTATCTATTCAAATGATTAATGCAAAGATTATTGAGGATTTTTTCCCTGCTAGTTCCCCCTATAAATCATTGTGCACTTGTTTTTTTTCTTGTTGAATGTATATGCATGTTGTTCTAAATTGTGATTTCCATTCCGCAGGATAGTATAGTAGAATTTGTGTCTCTTATTTTCAGTTTGAAACCTTGAGCAATTGCAATTTCTATCAAATTTCTACACCAAACCCATAATACGGATGGACTCAATATGTGTGTTGACTGATAGATATATTCCCGTCAATTTATAACAACTATCAATACACATGCTATTGGATTTTAGAGTAGTGGGGTATCGACTATCATGAGTTGGGAGGTCATGTATTGGGAAGTTAGAGCATTAGTTATAATATTTTCCTTCTTATTCCAATAAACTTGATAAGGTGTAGCCATGGAAACCAATAGGGTAGGTTTTGGTGTGGTACGATGATGATATGGCATGTTGTTGAGATGATTGCATGGAATTTCGATGTGTTAATGAAATCGCATGAAGAAATATTCAGTATAACATGGGACAAAGAAAGTTTTTTTAGGATGTGATACTAACATGGAAAAAATACTTGGCATGCCATGTATCATACACTAGTACATTTGGAAGAAATTCCAACACTTTTGACCAAATGTCAGAAATTTCTCCAAATTTTATCAATTTTTCAAATCCCACCCACAACTGTCGCTATACCGATGTTTGGAGACAAGTGTCGGTATTGCGACACTTAGAGGTAAATGTCAGTCTTGCAACGTTTGGAGAAAAGCGTTAGAATTGCAACAGATTGGAGGAAAGTGTCTCTCTTGCGACACTTAGAGCTAAGTGTAGCTATTGCGATGTTTGAAGCAAAGCGTCGGAATTGCGATGGATTAGAGGAAAGTGTCGGTCTTGCGACGCTTTCCTCCAATCCGTCGCGATTCCGACACTTTGATCCAAACGTCGCAATAGCGACACTTAGAGCCTCCAATCCGTCGCAATTCTGACGCTTTTCTCCAAACATCGTAATAGTGACACTTAGCTCTAGGTGTCGCTATTGCGACGTTTGGAGCAAAGCATCGGAATTGTGACGGATTGGAGGAAAGTGTTGGTCTTGCGACACTTAGCTCTAGTTACCATGTTCCATATGAAAAGCTAAGCAACCAGCTCTGCGATTGATCTAGTAAAGGAAAAGTTAGTTTCTCATTTTATATCATGGGTTAATCGCTTTGGTGAACAACTTTTAGTCAAAGGTTCTTTATAAAATGAACGGTTATTTATAAAATACGAGTGAGCGGATAGGGGTCAAACACCTAGCAAGATCACACAGCTTTCGCCATCGTAGTATAGTTATATGTAGCTCATAGGATTCTTCATTGTTATGGAGATTGTATAGTTTAATTACTCCCGAAATCATAAAGCATCGGCCAAATCAAAGAAAATTGGCACAATGGATCTCCAGAAAACCTGATGAAAAAAAAACAGGGAAACTGGTTTTTGCAACTCCAAAAATTAGGCTAAACTCTATATGTTGGTTGTACATCAAACACAAATTGAAGTGTCGTCTTTCATTTTTAGTAGTAAATTAATAGATCACCTAAATCGAATCGGATGGAAATTTTCTTGTCAACGTCCAAGCAGTTGAAATAGAGATCCAAATATGTAAGAATCGGTAGCTTCCTAGATATGTAGAATTAAGCGCTCAAATTTTTTTATTTGAGTGATAGAGATTTGTAAATTGTTTCGATAATATAATGTCAATGAACAAGCTATTAGAGTGATAGAGATTTGTAAATTGTTTCCATAATGCAATGTCAATGAACAAGTTGTTAGGTACGGGGAAAGGACCCATTAATTGATTTTAGCCTTCCGTGCAATAGTGCAACTTGAGGGAGTAACAAGATCTGGGAAGGAAAGTTTCTAAGAAAAATGGTTTATAAGGAGTGAGATTCATTCTATCCCTTACAACTTTCAGCGCACAAAAATCCATAGTTTTGTAGAAAATATATCCCTCACACAATATATTCAATCTTTGTAGATAATGAATCACATTTCATATGAATTAATCAAAAGAAATATCCCTTTTGTTGATAAATAAGTTGCATTAAAGACAAAAAAAAAAACCTTAGATAAAAATAGCTTAATGGATTGACCTAGTGAAGAACCTATCCTCTTTGGTAAGATCCTCTCTTTTTTTCAAAATTTGTAAGAAATGTTAACCATCAAAATTTGCTAAGTTGTGACCGCACGGGTGCCCTGTGCATGTTCATGCGGCCTGTTTGTCATTGCTCCCTTATGCCTTTGTTCGGTCGTGCACGTCATGTCACTTAGTGTGAGGTCACCCGCCCAAACATGTTCGGGTCGGGTCATTTTGTTTGAGGGCGATCATATCAAATTCGCTAAGTTGTGACCGCACGAGTGCCTTGTGCATGTTCGTGCGGCCCGTTTGTCATTTGCTCCCTTGTGCCTTCATTCGGTAACACGCCGTGTCGTTTTGTTTGAGGGAACCCGCCCAAACCCATTCGGGTAGGGTCGTTTCATTTGAGGGCGCCTGCCGAAACCCTTTTGGGTAGGGTCATTTTGGTTGAGGGTGCCTGCCCAAATGCATTCGGGTCAGGTCGTTTCAATTAAGGGCGCCTGCCCAAACGCGTTTGGGTCAGGTCGGTTCGGTCGAGGGCGACTGTATCAAATTTTCTAAGTACTTGTGACCGCACGGGTGCCCTGTGCACGTTCGTGCAGTCCGTTTGCCGGTTGCTCCCTTGTGCCTTCGTTCCATTGTGTGTGTTGTGTCGTGTCGTGTGAGGGCGATCGCCCAAACGCGTTTGGGTCGGGTCAGGTTGGGTCATGCCATATTGTGAGGGCACCCAAGGAAACACGTTCGAGCGGGTCGGGTCGGGTCCGGTCTGGTCGGGTCGTGTCGTGTCATGAGGCCGCCCAAGGAAACATGTTCGGGCGAGTCGAGTCGGGTTGGGTTGGGTCGTGTGAGGGTGGTCGTATAAAAAATGCTAAATTGTGACTGGCTTAAAATCCAGTTCCTCCTCATAAAATCCTCTCCTCGTATAATCGACCACCATTATAGACGTTTACACCACATTTGGTTTAGAAATTTAGTAGGTAGTTGTTACGGTTCCCCTATCTCCCATCTCCATATAGAGTAATTTGGTCACATACTCTTTCTTCTATGATACTAGTTCCTCTCTCTTAAGTCCTATCTCTTGTCCTTATTCTCTCTCCCTTTCTCTCCTTATATCTCCTTCTCTCTTCCCCAATCTCCCTCTCTCTCTCTCTCTACCCTCCAATCCTCTCACTATATCCCTCCCTCTATCCTTCTTTCTGCCTCCCTTCCATCTTTGTGTCACTATCTCCCTCTCTTACCCTTCTCTACCTCTCTCACTCCTCTCCCTCTCTCTCTCTCTCCATTCTTTCTCTCCCCTCTCCTTCAATTTATCTCCATTTCTCCCTTAATGTGACTCCCCTTGCCTCGCCACATCTATCAATCTATGTCTTTATTATTCCTTCTCATATATATCTAGAGTTAATATATATCATGACATATTGGGAACTACGATTGGGTTAATTTTGCCTTGTTGGCAAGGTTAAAATGGTTAATCTTCGATAGACAAAATGTATATCAAATATTTCATCAAAAAGAGGGAACCATACCCTATCTTCCAGGCTATGCCTATCAGTCGTTTGGCCTCTTCTTGCTCTCACATGAATGTAGTCTTGCTTGACTGTTACAGAAGAAGGTTTCGCATTGTCAACTATTTGTTTGGGACAACTTTTAGTTGTTTCAACACTGCTACATTCTTCAAGCTTATCCTTTAAACCATCCTAGTCTTTTTTACTCTCTTCAACTTTGTAGTGCTTTCCATTCCTCTCAGTCACATATGTTTCCTTGGTCTGTTAAGGGACAAGGTCGAAAACATTAGGATGTTTTTTCAATAAACAAGGGCATTTCTAGGACACGGTCAGGTGGAGCAAGAGTATAAGAGCCAAATTTCTTATGAATGTGGGACACTCGAACTTAAGATTTTTTGGGACAGTAATGAGGTGCAGTCTAGTTATTAAGACTTCATCAGATGGCCATTCTCCGGACTTAAATTGTGTGACAACACTTGTGGCTGAGTTTGAAATTGGAGATTGAACATACATTTGGTTTGATTGCAATAAAAAAATTCATCAATAAATGTAAAGCAATGGCTAACAAATACTATAAATTAATAAATAAAGAATACATGGCAACAAGAAACAATACTTACAAAATTTTTACATTGAGACGCAAAGAATAAGAAACTATTGTGCACAAATAGAGACCAATGAAACTATCATCTTAACCCCTAACCCCTTAAACACTAATTCCCAACCCCTAACCCATTTAACCCCCTAAACCTCTAAACCCCTAACCCCTTTAACCCCTAAACCATAAACCTCTAAACCCTTAACCCCTAACCGCTAACCCATTTAACCCCCTAAACCCCTAGTAAACCCCTAACCCATTTAACCTCCTAAACCCTAAACCTATAAACCCTTAACCCCTAACCCCTTAAACCCTAAACCATTTAACCCTTAACCCTAACCCCTTAAACCCTAATTCCAGACCCCTGGCCCATCTAACCCCATAAAACCTAACCCCATTAGCTCCTAAAATCCTTAACTGCTAAATCCGCTAACCCCCTAAACCCCTAACCCATTTAACCCCCTAAACCCTAAACCTATAACCCCTTAACAATGGTGTATTCATACTCCTTCTGAATAACCAACAAAGGGTCAAGAAAATTGACCAATATATTGTCAAGTTTTATCTTATCCATCTCTGGGGTAAGTTGCTTTTCGGCTAACTCCACTGCTTTTGATCTCAATTTTGCCAATTGCTTCCTTCTCTCATATGATACCTGAGCCTTTTCCTTTCTCTTCCCTTCTAATTCCATAATAGTGTCATAGTGATGCCAGCCAAATTCTTTGGAAATCCTTCCTAGCAGACAATACTTGTGACCTGGCACCTAAAACCCCTAACCCCCAATCCCTAAACCCTTAACCACTAAATAATTATGATCTCCCTAACCCCAATCCATAATCCTTTAACCACTACTAAATCATTACTCCCCTAACCCCTAAATGTACCTAGATCCCCTAGCCCCTAAGCCCCCAATCCCTAACCCCTTAACCTGCACTAACTCATTATTATAGTCCTAACCCCTAATACCCTATTCATCGTACCCCTAAGCCCCGAAACAATATGCCATGAAAACCCTCCAAAAAATTCTTAAATGATGGGAATTCCTATTCAATATGCATGAAGCTAGTCATGGAATGTGACAAGTCATCCAAGGTACATCCAAATATTTGATTTGTGCCTCGGGGAATGTGAAATAATGAGTAAGATACAATCACTGGTGAGAAAATCATTGGTTTGAAACTATGAGGGAAAAATTCCAGTCAAGCTAAGGGATGGTGTGGCCTAGGTTGGATGTGATCCCTAGGTGATTTTGACGGCTTACAAGCCCTTGGTTCATGGCTACTAAAATCACATGTTAGGCATGCAACTCATCTCAAAACTCACATTACCTAACAAAATAAAAGTAATGGATTAATGCACAACTTATTTATTTCCTGGGCATATGTCTAGGTATCTTGACATAAATTATTTACTTATTCATTAGGAATAACATATAAAGGTTCAATATATGGAACATTAGTACTTTAAATATGGATATTTGTATTTTCAAAATTTTGCATAGGATTAGAATATGCACTAAAAAATTTGTGTAACATATCATTATGTATATTATTATTATCATTTATACAATACAACCCTCCTAGAGCCAAAATCGTTGACATGGTTGAATTACCATAGGAAATGAGTGGATGTTCTCCCCAATGAAAGTTCCCATTTTATGTAGGGAAACATACAAATTACCTACATACTTTAGAAAATAAATTTCTACTTCCTTAACTTTTCATTTTTGTGTACAGTTTAGAATTTATTAGATATAATCTTATAAATAAAATACAATGGAGAAAATTAAAACCCCTTAGCATTCTTATTCACAAGGGTGTTTGATTTGAACATTGTTCCTAATCGAGAAACTAGGATATGATTTTTTTCTTAAAGGTCTAATTTAAAAAGTAGATTGATTTTAGAATTAAGACTATGTGAAATCAAATTTTATATTTTATACCTATTCAAATTTTTTTCCCGCTCCACTTGTTCCACCTATTCAAATTTTCTTAATCGACCTATTCAATTTTTTTTCCTGCACCGCTTGTTCGACCTTTATGCCTTCTTTCCCATGATTCCATTATTCCCTATGATGCTTGTTTTTTTCCTAATTCTTGCAAAAGCATGGACACTCTGAAACCCTAAAGCGTCCACAATCGATTAACAGCTCGAAAGCCATAGTAGCTGGTGGAGATATTTCGAGTTTTTCCGATGTTCAGAAATTTGTGGGAGATATGAAGAGAAATCGATCATGCAAGAATGATCTCTTCTTCTAGAAGAATCAGATTGGTATTTCCCTTGTTTTACCCCATTAAAATTCGCTATTTTTTCTTCTATGCTATCTTAAGTGTCAGTTTTCCAATCTGCAAATCTGGGGTAAAAAGTATTTCACCCAGTGGAGGCCTGGTAAGATAATGTATTTCACTTGCACTTGGGATTCCTATTTTCAATGGATTCAAGAGCTACACAAACCAAGATCCCAGACTATACCCCTGACAACAACAAGAATTGGCCCACTAGTTTCCCTAATCCTTTTCCACGCTAAGGGCTCCTCCCATACACTAGAGGAACAAATCGGAGCTTCGATAGGTCCATGGGAAGATATGGAGCTGTTATCACCTACAATTGCACCATGTTTCCTTTCATTTTTGTTATACCAAATTTTTCCTCAAGAATTTTCATCAGGAAGTTTTGTGACACCCTCCCGCTACCGTGTTTTATCATTACCCTTGCCACGTGGGGAGTTATTGTGTCTATCCTCTCTTGTACCCTCCTTATTTCTCACCCCTAGTAGCGATGAAGTGTCATTCTTGATCAACTCTTCTAGGGGGACCAAGTCATAGGGGATTATATCTAGAGGTCATCCTGAAGAAAAATCTTGATTATGCTCTGATATTCCCCAATTTTCTAACCAATCCGCCACTTTGGCACCCGTCCTCATGGTGTGAGTAACTATCACATATGGAAAGGGGAGTAGTGACTACCAGATTATAATTATCTACATCTCTAAGTGCCAACTCTTGACCTCCTTAAAAGTGAAAACTCCATTAAGTATCCTTTGAGTAGCGTTAATCACCAACACCAAGTGTCTAGTGAGTTTTATCTTAGGTAACACTATCCTTCTATCTATTTGGAGGACTGTCACAAGATTTGTGGTATTAGAAGAATTTTTGGTTGTGGTTCCACATGAGCTTGCAAAGTGGCCAACTGGGCAGCCTAGTGAGTCCCATAGGATACCTTCATATCCACTTGGACCTAGGTTTCCCTCAGAAGCTCCCTCAAAATTGAGTTTTAAAAAACTCTCGGGCGGAGGTATGAACATCAATGTCAATTCCACCTTCCCTTGGGATATGTATGGAGCTTCGATGCCACCATGTATGGGTCAAAGTACAAGAGTGAAATAATCGGGGCTTCCCACCTATCAACTTTCTATTCCTCTTCGACCAAAATTTCATACAAAATAGTCTCTTGGATGTCTACCTTCGTGGATTTCCAAATCAGTTGGGCTTTATGTCCTTAATCTTTCGAAATGGCTCTACTATGGCCCTTCCATATGTTCCATAGAAGGAATGATATAACTAGAACCCATTCTCAATTGATAACTAGATTTTTAAAAAATGACATTCTCCATTATTCTATGGTTTCTATAATATTTTTTCTCATGTGATCTAGATGGATGAAAGTGATTTTTACCAATCCCCACTAGGTATCAACAACTAGGGAATTTTTCAAAATATTCTCCATGTTTTCCTTTTTTTTTTGACATACAAGGCATATCGAAAGGCCAAAATATCCCTTTCTGAGCACCTAATCCCATGTTAAAAGGAATCTCCTTCCTACCAGCGAAAGAAAATTAAACACCTTTGGCCATAAGTTTTAGGGATGTATCTTTATCCAAATTGGATCACTAGGGAGATTCACATGATTTACTATGATTGAGTAGGATTCTGTTATTGAGAACATACCCTGCATATTATAGCCCCGCCAAATCATATCTAGTCACTGCAATATGATGCAAGAGCATTAGGCCCAGAAAATTTTGTGTATTTTATTAGACATAGGGTTCTTGTGTTTTTAAGGAAGTTGAGTTCACTAATGTAATTATTAATTTTTTTGAGTGATATTTTAGAAATTAATTAATTATTGCGAGGAATTTGTAAATTTTCCCGAATGATTGGAGAACATGAGAGAAGTAGGATAGTTGAGATTCCATAGGGAATGAGAGATTTGAAAATTAATTGCAAATCTTAAGTTAGAATTGGTTTCATGATTTTAGGGGTTAGAGAGGATCCTTAGGGAAAAAGGATAGATTTTAGGACTAAGAGGATTTTGAGGAATTTGTTGAGCAAGTTAAGGATCTAAAACCAGAATTGGTTTTAGAATCAATTTTATAAATTGTAAACCTCAAGGCATATGTAAAAGGGGGTTAGGAGGAGATAGATCTGGATTTTGTTTTACGGACAGAGAGATGAGGAAGGCCATTTGATTAGAATATCAGGCCAAAAAGAAGAGGTCTTTTGTAATTTTTTTGACTATATGCATATATGGAAGAATTTGTTTTCTGAATTATTGTATGCACTGATTTATTGAGCTTTAATGAAGGAAATGAATGAATAGAGTACTCGAACTCGAATGATGAAATGAATGAGTTCAAGAGATTGAGTGTGGTTTTAAAGGGTCAAATATTCATTTATAAATTGAATCCTGTGTGGATTGTCTTTACCAAAGGTCTATCTTTGATCACAATATGGATCAATGCCTTTGAAAGAAATATGACCTTGAAATTTGATATCCAAACATACTTGCATAACGGCAAGAAATCTGTTCCTATCGTAGTATATACATGAAGGCTGAATTATGAGTTGAGGGTTCATATACAGAGATGTTATGAAAGTCGTGAATTGATAAACAGTGGAGAGCGCACAAGAGTGAAGTCAAAAAGACTATTATATAGTGAAAGGATTGGATGGACAGAACATGGTTCTGTTGAAACCACAAACTGAATTTAGGCAGAAGATTTAATTACAGTTGATGCTTGAAAATATAACAGAGAAGAGATCTATGTTTTCCGCAATGAGAAGTGGAACCACGATATGGTGGCGTCGAGGAACATTGAAGCAGTTTTAGAAACTACCAATGGTTTTATCGCATAGCTTTTGGATGGGTTGTGGTATTTTTTGAATTCATGCGATACACCCCAGTAAGCGATGTGTGGCATGATAAAACCACCTATTTCGCATGTGTTCAAAAAAGGTTATCAATCGGGTAAATTGGCACGCGATAACACGATGACCATTGGATCGGATAAAGATCGACAGAAAATATTGTATCACAAATAGAGAAGCAAGTTCGTTAAAAGAAATAAACTTTGCGATCAGGAGCCACGTGTCGACATATGAATTATGCGCACATCACATTCAGCGGGAAGAGCTTTGAAGATGAAATGTGAAATTGCGATTGCCGATAATGTGATGCGATATTCATCATCGCATATCGCATCAGGCCAAAGAAGTGGAAGTGACGATATTGTGATGTGATCACATATTGCAGTCGGTAAATGAATTTTGTGATTTGCGATAGGTCTTGAACTTGGTTGTAATGCAATGTTGAAGTGTGATAAATTTATAACCGTCGGATCAAATAAAAATAAAGGATGGAGATTGAAGTTAAATGGATCTTTGAGATATGTGCAAAGCCATAGTCAAAGAAAGGTATGGTAAGTTCATAATTGGTTATGTATAATTTCTATTATAAAAGTATTATAAGAGAAATAAAGCAAAGAAAAAGGGATTAGACCAGAGTCAGAAATAAAGAGTATTCATATACGCATAGAATAAATTGAATTAACGATTATGAATCAATTTTATAAGGTTTCGTTCATGATTTTATAAAGGTTCAGACTTTGAATAGTCTAAAGAAATGTTTCCACTTGGATTTTATTAAAAGAGCATGGAACCTTAATGTAGAGAGTACTTTCCTAAGTATGGAAGGTAAATTTCTAGGCATGAATGAAAGACAAATATTTTTATATGTGAAATTGTGGGTAAACGCAGCTTAGGCTGCGTCACAATATAGGGATGTGAGATTCCTTTAATGTACTTGTGAAGGGTGCCCAGTTTTGAATTGTCTCTAACTGTTTCCAATTAATTTTCATTTTCCATATTCTCCATTCAGCTTGAGGGATCATATCATTCCAATAGTATGCTACCTTTCTGGCTCTTTGAGCTCCCAATCAGGCTCTAAACGTGTCTAGCTGAGGGTTCCTTTTCATTTTGGGTGGCTACTACCACGAGTCTTCCAAAAAGTATGTTGAGGCCCCACCATAAATTTCCCAAAAGAAGTGGTCATTTACAATGTGGTTGTTTTGACAGGTTAGGTTCCATAAAGCATAGTCAGGGGAGATTTTTCATATCTGGTCATCTCTACTAAATTTTGGCCTCGACCATACTTTTCACCCCAGATTTGAAGATAGGTTAAGTGTTGTCTTGAAAAAATGGGCCTCTTTGCAAACTGACTTTTTAAAACTTCAAAATATTATGAATGGCAATGTGATAACTGCAACTGTCATCAAATTTTAGCAAGATATCTAGGGGTGATTGTCAAATTCCAAGCCTGCCTTCTGATATGAATTTTAAATTGGCATGGGCTATCAAGTCAATTCATCTTGAAGCCATCCATTTTTTATCTTCATAACGTGAGCCTTTCTGGACCTTCTTGTCTTGTGCGTTTAAAATGTCTTATTGCGTCCCAGTTCCTGAGTTCTAATCACATTTCAAAATGGTTTTCCAACCTTTCCATCTTTCAATGTATCATATGTGGGCTTATTTGTTAGTGAAAATAAGTTATATTTTTATTGACTAAAGATATGTCGTAGCTGATAACCCCTACTTTGTATGCTTTGAGTAACCAGAAAATCATGATTATGCACTGCCAAAGAGGCATACCGTTTTCAAATGCCATCATTGAGAAGGCAAAATGAACATATAAGAAATTTGAATACTTCAGCTGTGAAGGAATATTTATCTATATCTATCTATCTATAAATAATATAAATAAAATTGGGAAACAACTGTTAGGAACATAGATGAAATAATTTGTAATCAACAATTAATCAATGAGGACCTTGAAAAGATTCAATCTGCAATAATCAGGAAATAATAGGGAAAAATCGGCCAATCTTGGCACACCAGTAATGTTAAACTAAATAATTAAGATTATTTCGAAATAATAATTTTTTTAATTGCATTGGGATTGATTTGATTAATTTGAGATTATTTCATATATAGTTTGTAACATTTAAACCAATTTCTTGTGACTATCCCCATGGAAACTCATAATTGCTACATTGATCAAGATGGTCTCAAGATCTGACAATATTTTACATGGTTTTGAATGCAAATATATTTGGGAAAGTTTCAAATGAGTGGGAGAATGTTGACATTGGTGTTTTTGTATGTGGTCCTGAAATTTTAGAGACAAGTGTAGCAAAGGAATGCAGGTCATACAACTTAAGAAACTTGAGAAACTCGAGAAACAGAGTTGTGTTTCATTTCAACAGTCATAGCTTTGATCTGTAATGAACTAATTATAAAGATATCACTATGACATAATGGCTCATTGTATTATGTTTACATAGGTTTCATATGCAAGTCTATAGCTGCCTTGCTATTAGTTTGGCCTATTTCATGAATTGACATGATTATGTAAGGCTCACTAAGGCCAAAATTGCCTCACGGGACCTAAACAAGTTAAAATCTATATGATGTAATCATTGATATGTAAATTAATATCTTTTCATATGAATTTTATAAATTTCCCAAAGGTTATTTGATAGTCTGCAATAAATTACACAGACAAGGTGTATCTTGGGCTTATTGCTTGTTATCTAAAAAATTGTATGCATCTATGTTATAAAAAAATATTTGCTTTTCTGCATGTTTCACTACAGAAGAATGATGAGGATGGATATTTTAGGGACTTCAATAAGAATGGTAAAAGGAAACTAGTCTTCTTGAATTCTAAATAATTTTAGGCTCTCCCCTGCAAAGCTTGTTTGACCAAGAGTGACCTTTCCATGGGCCTTTGCCTCTCCTTTCCAAAGGCAGAAATAACGAAGCATATTTTTTAGGACTGTCCTTTTCAGGGTCTTGCTCGGCAGAGGTGCAATCTCAGTTGGAAAACATTCTCTAGGGGCATTTGCATTGGAGTGCATTCTTGTTGGGAGATTCCTGATGTGTGATTTGGGATTTGCTGATTGGTATTTTGCACTGTTTGTGAGTTTTTGCATCGTGTGTTCTCTGGGGACTCCACTACAAATGTGTTCAAAAATGAGGTCAGTTCTTTTGTTGCATTTTGTTGACGAGGTACATATGGAAATGCTGGAAAAATGATCATTGTTGATTGAGGATGCAAAATTGTTAGACCATACATCTTATTCTGATTTTATTTTCCTTAAGGAAAGAGATATAAATTTCATTGTGTAAGCCCTTCCATTTTCATTTTTCTTTTTGCTGGTGAGTAAATAATTCTGTATATATAAGAAATATTTTTGCAAAAGTAGGGATCCAGATAGAAATTTCCACTCCAAGGAAAATCCTTTGGGCACAATCAGTGTCTTGATTTTTCTTTTTATATTTTCTATCAGAGGCTAGTTGCTCCAATATGACAGTAATTTGAAGTCTTTTCATAATACTTTGTTACACATGACTTTCATTTTCTTCTTGCAAAATTTATAGAAATGAATTGATATCTTGTGGACTGTTGTAAACAAATTTAGTTCTATTACCATGCTCAAGAGAATTTAATGTTTGTCATTATTTTTCCATGCAAAAGTTGATTATATGCATCTAGTTTTTGTTATGTATATGTATGAACTATTCTAAACATGTAATAGGAACCTTCTTTTTCACTGGTCCTGATACCGCCATTTCCATTTTTATAGCTAGTGCATAAAGAATCACTATGCAAAGGTTGAGTAGATGGATGTAAATCACAATGTCAATAAACATATACTATTTGATCTATTTGATTTGTGATGCAACCATTATGATTAATAATTTAAACATCAAATACTTCATTTTGAAAATGAAATTAGGCACGGTCGATAGGATATCTTATCAATCAATGTAACACCCTATGATTGTTTGGATCAACTTAAACACCTTAAAAAATGATCATGAAGTTTATTAGAGAATTATTAGTACAACTCCGTTCTATTAAGAGGTAACCAGCAGAATAGCCATACAAGTAAAGTATCCCAGTGCTAATGCGTGAAATCCTTGATATGGCAGAAGGCCTCGGTTGCTTGCTGGATGGAGTGTTTGTACGGGCTTTATGGTATGGCTGGTTTTTGGGCATAAGAAGGTGAGTTGCTTCCTATCACCTTATAGTTCCAACTCAATAGTAACATTTTTAGGAGGGAGATTCTACATTCTTGAATCAATCGCTGGAACTAGTGGTTGAGATGCTTATGAAACTGCAACTTCTACTTTTGTTTCTCTCAGAATTGATCATACAAGCTATATAACAAGTTTTGATATGACAATACAAATGATATGGAAAAAGTAATGGGATCACTTGTATATTTGGTGTAAGGTGTAATAATGGAAGACCGACTCTTTTTTTTTAAATATTTTTATCCAAGCATCAGAAGACCGAAGCCTTACACGTCGGAAGAGAAATTTCTCTTTTTTAAATATTTTTATCCAAGCATCGGAAGACTGATGCCTTACACATCGGAAGAGTGACATTTATTTTTTAAATATTTTTTACTTTTTCATCGGACAAGCGACGTTACATAAGCATCGGAAGAGCGACGTTTATTTTTATAAATATTTTTACTTTTTTCGTCGGAAAAGGGACGTTAAATAAGCGTCGGAAGAGCGATGTTCTAAACGTTGGACGACATATCGTCGGAATTGCGACAGTTGAAAAACGTCGAAAGAGTGACGGTTTGGACAACGTCGGAAGAGCGACGGCGTGTAAAACGTCAGAAGAGCAACGGCTTGGGAGACATCGGAATAGCGACAGTTTGGAAACGTCGAAAGAGCGACGGTTTGGAAAACGTCAGAAAACTGACAGTTGTTTGGCAACGTCGAAAAAGTGTCGCTCTTCCGACAATTTATTGAAGTGTCGGAATTGCGACGTAATGGCTAACCACATTTTCCTTGGCCTCAAACTGTCGCTCTTACGATGGCTATGTGTCGGAATAGCGAGGAAGTGGCCGTCATAAATTAGGCCAAATATACTAGTGATAGTGCGCAATAGGAGGGGGCAAGGTGGTAGCCAATGGTTAGAGGTGATATGGATGGAAAATGATCAAATATTGGGATATTGGGAGCTCGAATGTTATGATGTCATAGGATTAGGCCTCAAGCTATAAAAAAAAGTCGGAGATTAGATGTTAGGGATTCACATGTTGGCCATTAGGGTTTCCTCCCAATATCGATGTAACCTAATACTATTTTAATGTGTACTAGGAAGGACGATGTGGAGAAACTATGGATGTGGTTGTATGTGATGGGGTCATGTGGATAAAGACTACCACATGGTATCATAAGGATTGTAACATGGCACTTGGGGGATAGGTCTTCATAGGAGCCTAACTTTGTGTATAGAGATTAGATTTGGGTTTACTTTATATCATTTGAAAGATATTGACAAAAACAAGATGATGGTTTTCTCGGGAATAGGCTTTAAGGTGGCTGAATAAAAATGAATTTTGATTATCCCCATCTCCATAAAGTAACCTTTTACGTTAGAACAAAGTACCTCACATCCTTAATCAAGAATTAAGGGGGATATGTATGTTACAAACAAGACATGTCCTCTTTCTCTTACTGTGTCTTGGGAAACTAATATGTAGATAAATTTACACCTATAGGAATAGGAACCTTTAGTGGTTTAAATTATTTTATATTAAACCTCTAAAATATTGTATCAACATACTTCCTTTAATTTAACCATATTTTTTTTTCTCGATGTCTTCAAATTTCCATGCCAAAAATAAAATTTGCAACATTGAGATCCTTCATGTCAAATTTAGAGTACAACTAACTTTTCACTTCAAGGATGGTTTCACTATAATTTTCAATCAACAACATATCATCCACATATAAGGCCAAATAAATCAAATTTTCACCAACTAATTTGAAATACACTCAACAATATGGTTTTCTCCTTGTAAATTCAAATCCCAATATATAAGTATCACCTTTTTTATACCACACTCTTGGTGATTTCTTTAACTCATGTAGGTAATTTTTTAGCATGCAAACCAAATATTTATCTCCCTTCATGACAAATCCTATAGCTAAATTATGTAGATTTTTTCTTCCAAATCACTAGGTAGTATTTTTTTTCTTCACGTACATTTTTTCTACTTCAAAATAAAAAGTATCAATAACAAATAAAAGAAATGTAAAAAAATTTAACTTGGAAATAGGTGAAAAAAAAGCACTGAAGTCAATTCCCTCTACTTGGGAGTAACATTTCGCTACTAATATAACTTTATATTTCTCCAGTTTGCCTTCTACATTCAACTTCTTCTTAAAGACCCATTTTATACCAATGGGATTTCTTCCAGTTGGAAACTCCACTAGATCCCAAGCTTCATTTCAGTCTAAGACTATCATTTCTTACATCATGTCCTGTTTCTAGAGTTTTTGATCCTCTAAATAAATTTCCTCCCTAATAGTTATAAGATCATCATCAATAGTAAACAAATAAAAATTTGAATGCAATAAGGTGGATTCTTTCCCATACTGATCTTCTCAATACCAAAGTATGTGGTTTTTCTTCTTATTGTTCATGTTTTTTAGAGTCTAATTCATCGTCCTTCGATTCAACTCTATCATATTTGGTTCTTTCTCCCTTTGCAGGACTCCGTGTTTGAAAATATCTTTGATTTCTCTAAATACCATATATAAAATACACACAACTTTCTAAGTTTTTTGATTCCAAAGCATATAAATTTTAGACCATATTTATATCCAATAAAGATACACTTTTCAACTTCTTTATATTTCTTACTCCAATTCTCCTTTGGATTGTATACATAATCATCACATTCAAATACCCTGAGATGTTTAATATATGGTTTCTTAATAGTACATACCTCATGTGGAATCTTTTCATCCAATGATGATGAGAGTGATATATTTACCATGTAACACACAATTTCCACTACCTATACACATAATTTTTGTTCTAACTCAACACCACTAAACATACCCGTTGTTTTCTCCATCAATTTCCTATTCATCATTTTCGTAACTCCATTTTGCTGAGGTGTATATGGAGTAATATTTGACCTTGTTATATTTCACTTCTTACATAATTCTTCAAAATCATTCACGTATATTTATTGACCATTAGCTATCCTCAACACTTTAATTTTCCTCTTTGTTTGATTTTCCACAAGAGCTTTAGAATCTTTGAATTTATCAAAGATTTAATATTCCTTCCCAAGGAAGTAAATCCATGTATTCCTTTAGAGGTAATCTATAATTGAGCCATATTAAATATATTTACTCAATTATTAAACTAACACATGTACAAATAAATCATTGTAAACCAATTATAATATTCTCGCTGCCCTTATAGCTCCAGAAGAGAACACAACCTGCTTTTGATTCCAATAAAAACAACGTTCACACAAATAAAAATATAGAGAGAAATTAGACAAACATTCTACCATACCATTAATATGTAGTAAAAGAAGGTCCTTCTCTCTGATATATCTTAATCTTTGATGCCATAACATAGTCTTTTCCATATAGAAAATAGGAGTTTTCCTAGAAAAAATAAAAATATTTCACCCATCATTATTAGTGCTTCCCAACAACTTATATATATTTCCAATCCGAAAACTCCTCAATAATACCATTTTTACTTGAAAAATCCTGTAGGTATCCTTTTCAAACACTCTTTTTATATTTACCCCTTGATTTCATAAACTAAATTTTTGGCCAATCCCTGAATGTGTATAACACTAGAGAGTGTTCTATCCCTTTCGTTCTTGAGTTTCAAAGTTAATTTTCCTCATCTTATAATTATAAATATTGACTTATCTCCTACGAAAACATAACCTCCACTCATATATTTCATACTCACAAAACCACTCCCTTTGACGATTCATATGAAAGGATGCACCTGAGTTGACAAACCATGCCACATGATCTATGTGTCTGACTTGAAGAAGCCAAGCACACATCTCCTCCATTTATGGAGGTTTATGAATTTGTAGAATGAGAATCATCAAATTTGTTCCCTTTATCAACAATTTTATATCTATAGTCTTTCTTATACTGCCCTTGCTTTCCACATTTCCAACATACCTTTTTACAAATTTTATTAGATATTTAGATCTTCCTCTAGATTTAGACTTCCCACTCGAGCAATTATTTATATTTATATATGGGATTTTACTTTTACAGAAAAGGATTCAGTGTTTAAATTTTCATTTTTTTCTCCATCTCAACTCCTCTAATAACAAGGATGAGACTATTTCTTGAAAACTAAAAGTAGTCGATTTACTACCCATGGAAACAACTAGACTATCCCATGAGTATCATAAAGAAAAAAACATACTAATACACTTATATTCATATAAATTATTAATATCAATAGATAATAATTGACTTACCACAGTATTAAAGGAATTAAGATGATTTGTCACTAAGTCTATCTCACTCATCATTAGGTTTACATATTTTTATGTACGAACAATTTATTCTTCACGAACTTAGACTGATACAAAGCCCTTAAATTTTTCCATAACCCTTTGTTTTAGCTTCTCTTGAATCATTGAATAATACTCAATATAAGAGACCCAAATGTATTGTGATTTTTTCCTTTTGATCCAACTTGGTCCAACCTTTTGTTGACATCTCCGTCGATATAGTACTCAGATCCACAAAGTTCCATTTTTCTTTGTCCACTAACATATTTTCCATTTTTAGCTTCCATGGCTAAAAACTCTACCCACTAATATTATTGATCTTTATATTTGAACTACTCACAATTTCCTTTCACCACAAGAATCAATTCCATAGACCTCCCACTAAAATAGTGTCTACTAGAGGCCCGAGCTAAACCCCTTATCTAGAAAGGTGTCCCATTGAAGCCAAAACTCATTTCATACCAAATGTAGGTATTAAAATTGTATAATCAATTATTTCAAACATATTATTATTAAAAATAGGAAAGATGCACCGATACACACATTAACATAGATATTTTACCTTGGAAACCAAAATCGAGTAAACAATAAATATTTTTACAGAGTATTATTCTTCACAATGTTACAACAACCAATGTATATCTTGTGACATATATAAAATATCAATCCATTTTCCTTGGATTAAAATAAAACCATACTTCCTTAACTAAAATTAAAAAAACATGCGTCAAACCACCATGCACCACAAATGTTAAAATATAAAATTATATGCCAAATATTTCAAAAATTAAATGCTATAATAAGGTGTTATTCAACCAAGTACCTCACCATGTGGGTCACCCATCATAATTGTGTTGAAAAATGATGGGAATTGGAAGATGTGTATTGGTTATAGGGCATTAAACAAAATTAAAGTCAAGAATAGGTACCCCTTGCCAAGGCTTGACGGCCTGTTGGATCAATTACAACAAGCCAAATTCTTCACTAGGTTGGACTTAAAGTCAAGGCATATCTAGGTTGTAGTTAGAGAAGAATATACCTAGAAGATGACCTTCAAAACCAAACAAGGTTTGTATGAATGGTTAGTTCTGTCATTTGGCTTCTGCAATGCACTAACTGAATTCATTAGATTAATAAATAATATATTGAACCCTTTTATAAATTGATTTTATTTATTTATTTGGATGATATACTGGTATATAGTGCTAGTAGGGATGAGTATATCTCACATTTTATGTAGGTTCTAAAGACATTAAAGAACTGCCAACTGTTACAAAATATAAACAAGTGTGAGTTTGCATAGAAGTATTTGGTGCATTTAGGATATGTTATTGGTGGAGGAGAGATGAATATAGATCCTTCTAAGATGAAGGCCATCATGAAGTGGTTGATTCCTACCCATGTTTCTAAGCTTATGAGCTTTTTTGGGGCAAATTAGTACCCGAGGAAATACATATCCTTATTTCCAGTAGTAGTGAAACCACTCCATGCCATAATAATGAGTGGAAAGAGTTTCTAATGAGGAAAGGGTCAGTAGAATTCCTTTAAGGACTTAAAGAAGAAAATAAATTTGGCATTGGTTCTAGCATTACCAAAATTGTGGTATCCCTTAGATGTGGAGAGAGATGCAAGTGGGTATGTTATGTGAGATGATTTGATATAGGGAGGAAGGTTAGTATGCTACTATTCTAAAATATGTCATGGGGTAGTTTTTAACTACCCTACCTACAACAAGGACCTCTATGTCTTGGTACAAGTTGTCCAACAGTGGAAACACTATATGATGGGAAATGTGATAGTAATCCACACAGATCACTAGCCGCTATAGTACCGAAAAGCCCAGAGTAAGTTACAGTATACCATGCATTAAAATCGGATGAGATTTTTACAAATAATTCATTTACTGATCAAGTATAAGAAAGGTAGCATTAACAAGTTGGTTGTGTAGGCTTTAACCCTGAGCATAAATTATCTACACACGAATCTTATAACAGAAAATAAACAATAGCGAGAGCATAAAACATTAAACAGATAAACACAGAGATTTTCCCCTGGATCCCAAATCGGGACAACCAGCTTGATTTTTCATTATATTCCTTTTAGCGTTACAACACATATATATACATGCCGAAGCATACATAAACCCCAATCCATAAACCCTGGATTAGAACATAACCGTAGTTCCCTTGACCGGATCTACAAAAATACCAGGGGCCGAAAACCATCGTACCCCAAAACCATGTGCAAAACCATGCAAAAAATCATGGGCGCAGACTACCCACCGGAAATCATGGAAAGAATATAACACATACCCAACATTCTCCCACTTGTTGTTTTCTTTCCGCAGGGGGCCACAGGAGAGCTTAGTCATTGGCCCAGTTCTTCAACACCCATTGTTTCTCTACACCAAGAGAACTTCTGAGTGCTCACAGACTTCGTCAATGCATCTGCAACATTCTTTAGAGTGTCCACCTTTACCAAAAAACACCCTTTTAGCCTCCACCATATCTCTAACAAAGTGATATTGAACATCAATGTGCTTTGTCTTTGAATGATAAGCAGGGTTCTTAGCCAAGAAAATTGCACTTTGGTTATCACAGTCTATCCTTATAGCTTGCTGTACCAACCCCATACTTGAACACAATCTCTGCAACAAAATTGCTTCCTTGCTTGCATGAGTGGCTGCTATGTATTCTGCCTCTGCAGTTGAAAGAGTCACTACAGACTGTCTTTTATTCATCCAACTAACTATGCCTCCAAATAGGCTAAACACATACCCACTTGTAGATCTTCTTTGGTCCAGATCTCCAGCCCAATCTGCATCAACAAAACCACGAATGTCCAACATTCTTTCCAATCCTGGTCTTCCCTGGTAGCACAAGCCATAATCACTAGTGCCTTAAATATAAGAAAAGCTTCCTTCACTGTTTGTCAATGTCACTTCCTTGGGTTTGACGTAAACACTGCTCAATACTCTCACTTTGCATATGCTGATATCGGAGTCTAGTACGGACCATTGCATACATCAGGGCTACCTTTACACTTGCATATGGAACACGGGACATATACTCCTCTTCTTCTTGTGTCTTGGGACACTATTAGTGACATGACTTTACACCTACGGGAATGGGAACATTCATAGGTTTACTATCACATATTGAACCTCTGCCAATATAGTCTCGACATGCTTCCTCTTGGTTTTAACGGGCTTCCTCTTGCTGACTCTCTTAATTTCCATGCACCCTCTAAAAACACGGGACATATACTCCTCTTCTTCTTGTGTTTTGGGACACTGTTCAGCAGACAGCTTTACACCTACGGGAATAGGAACATTCATCGGTTTACTATCCTGCATATTGAACCTCTGCAATATAGTCTCGACATACTTCCTCTGGTTTAACCAGAGCTTCCTCTTTGCCCGATCTCTCTTAATTTCCATGCCCAAAATATAGTTTGCAGCACCAAGATCCTTCATGTCGAATTTGGAGAAGAGTTGGGTCTTCAAATCTTGGATAATTTCTTTGTCATTTCCAATCAACAACATATCATCCACATACAAGACCAAATAAATAACAAGGTCACCAATTAATTTAAAATAAACACAGTGATCCTCCTTGCTTCTGGTGAAGCCAAGTCCCCGTATATAGGTATCAAATTTCTGATACCACATCCTTGGTGACTGTTTTAACCCATACAGAGACTTCTTCAACCTGCATACTAGTTCTTTCTTACCCTTCACCATAAAGCCTTCAGGTTGCTTCATGTAGATCTCCTCTTCTAGATCCTCGTGAAGAAATTTTGTCTTCACATCCATCTGTTCTATCTCAAAATCAAATGCAGCAGCAACAGATAAAAGTAATCTAATAGAAGTAACTTTGGCAACAAGAGAAAAATATCACCAAAATCAATTCTCGCCACCTGGGAATAACCTTTCGCTACCAACCGACCTTTGTATTTCTCCACCTTGCCTTCTACATTCATCTTCTTCTTAAACACCCATTTTCTCTCAATGGGCTTCCTTCCAGCCGGTAACTCCACCAGATGCCATGCATCGTTTTTGTGCAAGGATGCCATTTCATCAACCATGGCCTCCTTCCAGATTTTTCCATCCTCTGAATCTACTGCCTCCCTAACAGTTCTGGGTTCATCATCAGTTATAGTTAAGGCAAAACCTGAACAAAAAGCAGATGGACTATACATTTCTAGTTGCCTTCTTTCCCGAACTGATCTTCTCAAAGCTGGAGTTTGTGGCTCTTCATCTTTTGAGTCTTCTTCTGTTGTAGAGTCTGATTCATCCTCCTTTAGCTCAAACTCTATCTTCTCAGGTTCCTTTGGTAGGACTTCATGTTTAAAAACATCTTTCACTTCTCTAAACACCACATCTCGGCTGTACACAACCTTCCTTGTTTCTGGGTTCCAAAGCTTGTAACCCTTTAAACCATCCTTATACCCAATAAAGATACACCTTTCATATTTATTATCCAACTTGGTCCTTTTCTCCTTTGGAACATGTACATATGAATCACATCCAAATACCCTTAGATGTGAAAGAGAGGGTTTCTTACCAGTCCATACCTCATGTAGAGTCTTATCCTCCAACGCTGATGAAGGTGATCTATTAACTAAGTAACATGCAGTCTCCACTGCCTCTGCCCAGAATTCTTGTCCTAACCCGGTACCACTGAGCATGCTTCTTGCCTTTTCCATTAGTGTTCTGTTCATTCTTTCTGCAACTCCATTTTGCTGAGGTGTGTATGGAGTAGTCTTCTGCCATGCTATACCACACTTCTTACAGAACTCTTCAAATTCCTTCTTGCAGAACTCCCCACCATTATCTGTCCTCAACGCCTTTATCTTCTTCTCTGTCTGGTTTTCCACCAGAGCCTTAAATTCTTTAAATTTGTCAAAGACTTCAGATTTCTTCCTCAAGAAATATATCCATGTATTCCTTGAGAAATCATCTATGAATGAAACATAGTACACAGACTTTCCCAGTGATGGAACTGACACAGGTCCAAACACATCACTGTGCACAAGTTCTAATATCTTGTTTGCCCTCTTAGCACAAGAAGGAAAACTCACCCGATTCTGCTTCCCATATACACAATGTTCACAGAAATCAAAATCCAGAGAACAATTAGACATACCTTCTACCATACCATCTCTATGCAGTATCCGAAGGCCCTTCTCTCCAATATGTCCAAGCCTTTGATGCCATAGCATGGTCTTTTCTCCAGAGACAGCTAGACTTTCCGTCCCACTTTCAGGAACCACAGAACTGTTACACCCATCAATAACAGTGCTACCTTGTAGCTTGTACAGAGTTCCAGTCCGAACTCCCCGCATTAATACTAGTGCTCCACGAACCATCTTGCAGACATCTTTCTCGGGCAACGTGCACACCTTTGTCATCATCTTCTTCTGATAGTTGTGGCTAATGCATGAATATGTAGAGCACAAGGAAATGTTCTAATCCTTCAACTTGTAGCTTCGGCTTGCTTTCCCGATCCGACGATTTTGGCCTTCCCTGTCATCACAGGAAGACATCACCATCATATTTCTCCTTACTCGCAGAACCACTCCCCTATGGGGAGTGAAGTGAAAAAGGATGCACAGTCAATCAACCATGACTGCGCAGTCTGTATGTGTTGAAAGAGAATCCAAATACACATCCCCACCTTCATCCGAGGTGGTTTTTTCCTCTGTAGAAGGAGCATCATCAGATCCCTTTCCTTTCTCAGGAGCTTTAGATCTACATTCCTTTTTGTAGTGTCCTTCCTTTTCGCATTTCCAGCACACCTTTACAAACTTTCCAGGAGATTTAGATCTCCCACTCGAAACCTTATTCTTGTTTCTGTTCTGGGACCTTCCTCGTACAGATAAGGCATCTCCATTCTGACCCTCCATATTTCTCCATCTCATTTCCTCCGACAGCAAGGCTGAGACAATGTCATCAAAATTCAAGGTATTTGTATTGCTACCTATTGCAATAACCAGACTGTCCCACGAGTCTGGTAGAGAGCACAAAAAACTGATGCATTTATCTTCATCTAAGATTTTAATATCAATAGATGACAGCTGACTTACCATAGTATTGAAGGCATTCAGATGCTCTGTCACAGAGTCTCCATCCTTCATCCTCAGGTTATACAGCTTTTTCCGCAGGAACAACTTATTCACCAGAGACTTAGATTGGTACAAAGTCCCAAGTTTTTCCTAAAAATTCTTCGCCGTAGCTTCCCCAGATACATTCAATAATACTGAATCTGATACACACAACCGTATTGTGCTCTTAGCCTTCCGATCCAGTTTCTTCCAGTCTTCATCTGACATTGTCGTTGGTTTAGTACCTGGATCTACCGCGATCCACTGATCTTTATCCACCATCATATCCTCCATCTTGAGCTTCCACAACTCAAAACTCTGACCATTAAATTTCTCGATCTCTATCTTTCCGCCGCTTGCCAGCTTCTTTCACCGCAAGAGTTGATCCCGCAGATCTCCCACTAAACAGGGTCTACCTCAGGCCCGAACAAAAAACCCTCAGCAGCAAAGGCGTCCCCTTGAGGCCGAAACAGCTCCGATACCAAATGTAGGTGTTAACCCTGAACAGAAATTATCTACACACGAATCTTATAACAGAAAATAAACAATAGCGATAGCATAAAACATAAAACAGATAAACACAGAGATTTTCCCCTGGATCCAAAATCGGGACGACCAGCTTGATTTTTCATTATATTCCTTTTAGTGTTACAACACATATATATACATGCCGGAGCATACATAAACCCCAATCCATTAACCCTGGATTAGAACATAACCGTAGTTCCCTTGACAGGATCTACAAAAATACCAGGGGCCGAAAACCATCGAACCCCAAAACCATGTGCAAAACCATGCACAAAACCATGGACGCAGACTTACCGTGCTTAGTCATGTGGAAAGAATGTAACACATACCCAACCCAGTTATTGATGCTTTCAGGCTAGAAAAATCAAATATCATAGCTTTGGGAAATCTTATACATGGATAGGTTCACCCATGAAGCATATAGATATGCATATATATAGGATGATGACTTAAAGGAGGTTTTCAATAATTGTAGAGAAAAAGTCGTGTACACGATGGTGACAAAAAAGTTGACTACCATCTCCAAAATGGGTTAATCTATAGGCTAGATAAGTCATGTGTTCCTAATGGTGAGTGACTTGAATTGATCAAAGAGGCTCACACCTCCAAGGTTGCAGGGAATTTTGGTGTAGGGAAGAGAGTGGCCAACTTACAATGGTATGTGTATTGTACCAAGAGGAAAGAAGACATAGCTAGGTTCATAAGAGGATGTATGATTTGTTGTACTAGAGAGCCTTAGTAATAGGAAACAAGATTTATACCATCACTTTCCTATACCCAATTATCCTTAGGAAAGCATTTCCATGGAGTTTTTGGGAGGTTTACCAATAGCCAGGAAGGGACATGACTACCTATTCACAGTAGTTGATAGTATTAACAAGCTTTGTATTTTCATGCCATGTAAAATACCATTAGTGGGAAATAAGTAGAAAATGTGTTCTTTGGATAGCTCTAGGTGCACTTTGGGATACCAAGGAGAATCATTTTAATTTGGACACTACATTTCTCAATGCATTTTGGACCACATTGTGGGAGAATATGAATATGAAGTTGAAGAGGTATATATCATTCCATCCATAGAAAAATAAGAAATATAATTTTCCAATAGGAATTTGGTGAAAATTTTGAGGGGTTACAATCATAAGTATTTGAATACTTGGGAAGAAAATATGGTATATATACAACACTATTATAACAAAGTAGTCCACACTTCTACTTGTAAGTCCCCATTTGAAACTTTTTTTGCATATTTTCCACCTTCACCTTTGGATATTACATATGGGAAAAGGGGAGTGAGGGAGGATCTCACATGGGATTCCTTGAGGGTAGAGAATTTGTTGAGAAAAATCCATCTGCAAGTACAATAGACACTAAATATAAGAAGAAATTAACCCCTATAATGTAGATTTCATATTTTCTAATTTATTTTAATAGATTTATTGGGATATATTGCATAGTGTAATATTGACAACAATTTACAGATTAGAGAGGCTATAGGGTCCTAGTAAGAAAATCAAGGATTTATGATATGGTCCCTTTGACATACTAGAAAAAGTGGGAGATAAATCCTATAGAATCAATCTACTCCCATACATGGGCATTTACTTATTTTTGAATGTAGAAAATATCAAATCTTATAAGCCTTTCATGATAGATCAGGAAGAGGAATAATTGTTACCTTTTGTATAGGATTTAGTACCATATGCTCAAGTAGGATTTCTAGAGTATATAGTATTGCAGAAGAGGTCCATAACCACAAGTTAGGTGCAGCATGACCTTTGGTAGATTGGGTTGAAAAGACAACTTCAAAGCAAGGATAAATTGTAGTTTAAGGATAAGTTAGAGAAATGTTTTCCTCACACATTTCAATAAAATATTTGGGGACAAATATCGCCCCAATGAGGGGAGGTATGATTTAAATTGGATTATTATGTTATTTTTTATCCATATTTCTTTTATAGGGGAAAAATTGGAGGAATCAACTTACAAGACCGTTTTTACTGGCGGGTCCCACTTTGGTGAATTGGGGTTTCAAAACTTCTAAAGGAAACTTGAGGTATTAAATGGAAACGTTTTAGGTAAAAAAAATTTGCTTAATTGTTTCACCCTTAGGGATATTATACACTTGAATACCATTCCAATAGAACAAGAACTATCCCTAACAGTGTCTGCATGAAAAATTTATGCATCCTAGAAGTTGACCTTCCTATTTTAACCACCATGATTCAAGAGGATGCCACTTCAGCTCCCATTATTCAAGGAATTGGATATCCATGTGAGCATGATGAAATTTTTTGGAAGGATCAATATTTTTACTCTAGTTAAGAGTTTAAGGAGTGAAACTTAACCACTAATTGTCTATCAGGTTGTGTTATAACTGGGTCAATAGGAGGAAAAGGGGTTTCGCTATATTTTAATGAATTTTGTTCCATAGATGAGTAGAGTAGTTGAGAGTGGATACAGAGAGAAAATATAGAGAATTTGTATTATGTAGAAACCTATGGGGAACAGGTATCATTCCTTTGTACTTGCACCATTTCCATTTAGAGAAAATATATCAAAGAAACCTAACATTCCACCATGGTTTTCCTTTGTACATGTTTCCCAAAGCATATCTTGAATTCGTTGTGGTTTGTGAGTGTTCCATTTTTATCTACTTTCCATATTTCATATATTGCATTCAAAAAAAAAAAAATATATCTATAAATCTAATGAAAAATTCACCCTCGTAGTACATATTTTAGATCTTCTGTATAAATTTATGAAATTTGTTGTGATGAACTCTTGAGTGTTATATTCATGGCAATTTAGGGATCAATTTTGATCTCTAACTTCCTAGTCCCAGTTTCATTGCTCAACTATGGAACAAATTACAATAGCATAGAATGGAATCCCTACTCCTCATAGTATTTTAGTATTTAACATTTCCCAATAGGCAAGTAAGGGTAAGATTTGATTCCATAAACCCTTAGCTAGAGTTATGATTTTGGACCTCATAACTTGTCTTCTTAAAATTCCACATGTGGCTAGCCCCATATGCATGAGTAACGGGGGTTGATGTGGCATACTGTTGTACCATGGTGGTCAACACAATAGGTTAACTTATAAAATGCACAGGTTTTGCATGAAAAATTTGTTTGATGTGATTCTTGCACCACTGGAAAGGCTTCTAAGTGTAGAACATTGTCAAAGGGTCTAGTGCAAGTGAAAGGTCATTGACACCAAAATTTTCATTTAATGACTCAATATAGTTCTATAATATAATTCCCTATAATAATAATAATATTAATATTAATATTAATAAAATGAAATAATATTAATATTAATATATAAATAATTAAAATAACAAATAATGAAGAAACATGATAATAGAAAATAAATAAACTAAAGCTCCTAATATATATATATATATATATATATATATATATATATATATATATATATATATATATATATATATATATATATATATATATAGTAAGAATAAGTAATGTTAACGAGAAAAATAAAATTTGGCATGACAACACATGATTGTGTACATGCAGATCCCTTTCTAATTCCTTTCCATTTTTGGATGAGTTTTTTCAATTAACTGACTAAAAAGGGAGATGAGAAGCATTCATTCTTTTAGGAAGGGAATGTTGAGAGATAAAGGAGCCACTAACAATTGTAGTTTATTAAGGGCTCAGGGGTGGCCAACTATAGAAAGATTCTGTGCAATTGAGCCTATAGTTGCATGGTGAGTCATCCCCAAAACTTTGTTTCGGACATCAGGATGAGGATAGTGCAACCACTCTGAATTATCTAGTAAGAAATATCATCGATTACATGTAACTCTTTCATCTCATGATCTTGTAAATTATGTGCTAGCTAGATGAATACTTATGTGTTGATATTTTTATAGCATAGATTGATGTGAAATTTGTATGTTATGATTGTGATTTTTTACATATAAGGTTTCAGAATCAATTCTCCAAATCGAGACCTACCGTTAAAATGACCTTGCAAGTTGATTCCTCCGATTTATATTAAATAATTGATATGTGACAAATAATATAATGATCCAATCCAAATCACAATCCAAATTCTTTTTATGTGAATACATTTTTATTAATGAAGTATCTATCTTGTACAACTAAAAAGTGAGGAAGTACCAACTTTATTAGTGTGTGGAAGAATTTTTTTTTTACCCAAATAATAGTTAAAGAAAAAATTATTAAATATAAGAAATAAAATATACATATTTTTAAATTATTATACATTATAAAAATTTACCACATACCTTTATATCCCATATGCATGTTTGGATTAATGTCAAAGGATTCTCAAAGATCAAGGCTCAAATCCATTATATATATATATATATATATAGATATGCACATTTTAATCTTAATTCGTAACCTTTTAATCCAATAGGAAACCTTGCAACATGGTAGGGTTTCTTTCTTAGTTTTTTTTTTTTGCAATCTTCTCTAGTTAAGTGTCACCATGATGTAGTTGTCCTAGGAGGCACAATCCCCTCCTACAAGAATTTGGTGTCAGGAGATAACAAAGGACAATGATCTACTATAGTAGAACCTTGTTGGTTTCCTCTAGACATTGATGGAAAATCCTATTAACCAAATATAGTAGGGAAGGACAAAGTCATGATGAGATCATGCTAGAAAAAATAAAAAACATGGTAGATGTTTATCTAAGGTGGTGAAAGACCCAAAATTTGAAGCAAGATGAAAAATATTAGAGAATTTCACCCACTGCATGAAAACCATGCCCTGATTAGCGAATTCATGGGCATATGGAGAACTAAAATGACTTTAATCGGTTGGATACAAAACAAATGGCAGCCTAAAGGGTAGGTTGACCTTGAGTTGGGGATAAAGGGTTTTTTACAGCCACCTTCAAAAACATAGAGGATAGAATTAAGGTTTTTGAAATGGCCCTTATTTCTTTAATAATGTAGGTTTGTAATTGTGTTTTTGAAAAGTGATATAAAACCTAGAAACTAAGACTTCTTGGAACTCCCATGGACCACAAGCCTCAAACCTTTGTACTTGCAGAAATTTCCATTTAAGAGAAAGAAAGAGTGAAGAAACATCATGTTCCAATTGGTTTTTCACTCGAAAAGGTTTCCTAAGTTATCTCTTGTGTTAATGTGTTTTGTGAGTGGTTGTTATATTTGTACTCTATTTTCTACATAATTATAATTGATATGCATATGCAGTAAATGGTAGTTAACAAATCCATAAATATAAGGAGAAATTACCCCCATAAAATAGATTTTAGATTTTCTAATATATTTTAGTAGATCTGTTATAACAAGCTATCTAATGGAATATCAACAAAAGTTTATAGATCAGCTATAAGATCCTAGTAAGAAAATAAAGGCTCTTTTATATGGTCCATTTGATATATTAGAAAAGGTGGTAGATAACACCTATAGAATCAATATACTTCCATACATGTGAAGTTACTTAATTTTTACGAATGTAAAAGACATGAAACCTTATGAGCCTTTCATGCTAGATTAGGAAGAGGAACAATTCTTACCTTAGCACCGTATGCTCAGGAATAATTGATAAAGGATACATAAGTTTGCAGAAGAGGTCCATAACTACAAGCTGGGTGCAAAATTACCTTCAGTAGATTGTGTTGAAAGGATAACTTCCAAGAAATAATAAATTGTACTTCAGGGAGAAGTTAGATGAAAAATTTCCTCACTCCATCCAATCAAATATTTTGGGAACCAAAATCCTCCCAATATGGGGAATATGATCATAATTGGATAATTGTGTTAATTTTCATCCTTATTAAGTCTTTGAGAGTGTAACAATTCTAGAAATCAACTCACAAGACCATTTTTACTAGAAGTTCCTGGTTTGGACAATTGGGGTTTGAAACATTCCAGAGGTAATTTGAGGCATCAAATGGAATTTTTTGGGGTAAAACTTTTCTGCCAAAGTGCTTCACCCTAGCTCTATTATACACTCAAATACCTTTCCAATGGCACAAGACATATCCCTAACAGAGTTTGCATGCAAAAGTTATGCCACCTAGAAGTTGACCTTCCTATTTTGACCACTATGATTTAAGAGGATGCCACTTCAGCCCCCATTATTTAAGGAAAATGGGATATCCATGTGAGCACAATGAAAACAACTATAAGGGTCAATGTTGTTTCTCTAGTTAAGATTTTAAGGAGTCAAATGTAACCACTAATTGGCTATCAAGTTATGTTATAACTCGGTCTCTAGGAGGAAAAGGGTTTCCATTCTATTTTAATGCATTTTGTTCCATAGAGTATAGTAGTTGAGAGTGGATAGAGAGAGAGAAAATAGAGAGGGTTTGTATTATGTACCAACCCATGGTGCACAAGTCTCAATTGTTTGTACTTGCACCATTTCCATTCAGAGAAAAGAGAGGAGAGCACTCATCTTCCACAGAGGTTTTCTCCCGTAAGTGTTTCCCAAAGCATGTGTTTGTTGTGGTTTATGAGTGTTATTTCCATTATTCTCTACTTTTCATATTTCATATATTGCATGTATGAACACAATAACTTAAATAAATCCATAAATAGAAGGAAAAATTAACCATCGTAATATAGATTTCTAAATTTTAGTATAAATTTATCAAATCTATTATGAAAAAATGTTCACTGGAATATCCATGGTAGTTTATGGATCAACTTTTATCTCACTTCCCACTCCTAGCTTCTTTTCTCAACTATGGATCAAAATATAATAGCAGAGAATGGAACACCTACTTCTCTTAACATTCCAATATTTAACATACTAGGATAGTCAAGTAGGGGTAAGATTTCATTCCCTCAACCCTTGGCTAGAGTTATTTTGGACCTCATAGAGTCTTCTTGAAAGTTTACATGTGGCTAGCCTGATATGCATGGGTAATGGGGGTTGATGTGGCATAATCTTTACCATGGTGGTCGACATAGTAGGTTAACTTGCAAGAGGCATACCTTTTGCATAAAATCTCTTTTTGATGTGAATTAGCAACATTGAAAAGGTTTCCAAGTTTAGAACATTGTCAAAGGGTCTAGTGAAAGTGATAGTTTTTTTTTACTAAAATATCATTAAATAACTCAAGATAGCTCTAAAAAAAATTTGACTCAATTCTCCAAATTTGAACCTACCCTTAAAATAATCTTAAAAGCTTATTCCTCTAATTTATTAGTGAAGTTTGTAGGTTATATAATTAAAAACATGAGAAAGTACAAATTTTAATAATATGCACAAGAAACTTTCTTTTACCAAAATAACTATAAAACACTATTAAATATAATATAATAAAATATACATCTATTTCTAATAATTATACATTATAAGCATTACCAGATATTTTTATATTCCACATACATATTAGAATTGTCAAAAATAAAAACTCAAAATCATGAGTATATATATATATATATATATATATATATATATATATACTCATACTCTTAGCCTTTTAATCATATATATATATATATATATATATATATATATATATATATATATACTCATACTCTTAGCCTTTTAATCTAATAAAAAATATAATTTTGAAGTGTTTTTTAAAAGGGAAAATAAAACTCTAAAAACTCAAAGTAATCATTAATCAATAAACCATTTAGTCTTATGAATCATTAATAAAATTGGATTGCAACATTTATATCCGCCTCCATTCAATATCCCTCCATCAAAGGCAATCTCTTCCCAGTGCTGTGATGCTCTAATCCGAAAGTTACCATAAAATTTACTGTATTTTATTTATTTTCAATTACCCAGATAATATTGAATGTTTATATCCATGGCTTCAGGTTCTTCGGTCCGGGCAGGCACAACAAAATAGTTTGTTGGACAATGAAAGAAAGATCTTACCTCTTAAGGCCTTAACTCTATTGTCTATGCGATCTCCGTATATTTTGAATTTCCCTCTGAACGCACCTAACTCTCAGGAACTTACTGCTGGACACGTAGGAACCTGAAGAGAGCTAGCTACAGACTTATTGGATTGGAATGAAAACAGATAAATTAAAAACATTTACATTTAAAAAAACTTAAAATTTCAAAGATTTCCCAACTAAATGAAATAATAACTTTAATCCATAGTAAAATTTTCAATAGCATCTATATAATATAAAAAACAGTCTTAATTTATCAAAAGTCCAAATCCAAATATAACACAGTTTACTTGTCATTCGTACTCCATATAAACTAGAATTCATATAACAACTTTTGAAAAGCAGCCATATGATGCGAGCGTAATCCTAAGACAAGTGACAAACTTCCATCATTGGTTGCATTAGGCAAAATGTAAACAAGACCTTCGTGAGTAGCTGCAGGGCCCATGAATATGGGCTTGCCCCAACCAAAGTCTGCATCATATATGGGCAGTCTATTCCAGCTTACGATATTGATATTAGGACACCTGAACATATGTGGTTCTCGAATTAAAGTAGTGAAATCAGCTTGCAATTCCAAATAGTCTAAAGCAGAACGCATGTATTGGTCATCCATTTGAAGCAGAACTTCATGAATTATACTTGCAGCATAATTCACAGGCTTTGAAACAAGGTCCCTTACATGAGCCATAGGGGCAGATGTGAAAATAGCATTCCCAAAATAACCCTGGGGAAGAGGTGGTTTGAGCCTACTCCGACCATCCACAGAAATAAACATTTTCGTTTCTTGATCTTCCCTTAGATTTCTGGCCTGGGAAGAACATCTCCATATATGTCCAGCAAGCATTTCATAGCAGCTATAACTTTCTTTATTTCCACTTTTATTTGTTTTGCCTCTTAAAATATCTACTTGTTCTTTTGTAATTTTGAACATGGCAACATGGCACACGAGACATCATTATCGTTTGTTAATCCACTTTTCTGCAAGAGTGGAGGTCTACAATACTCTATATGAGGAAACTTTGGACTTGGAATTTCTCCAGCTTGTAAAAGAGTTCTATCAATGAAGGGTGGGAGAGTAATGTCTAATCCACGAGCTGCTTGAGACAAAGTGCTGATGAAGTGTAAAGCTGCACACCCATCAACAAAACTGTGCTGCATAAGCACACCTAAGGACACTCCTCCACATCTGAAAAATGTTATCTGCATTTGCATTATGACATAAAATAAATATGAGAGAATAATTTAAAATCAATAAAATTTGCATTATGACATGAAATAAATATGAGAGAAAATAATTTAAAGCAAATAAAATTAAAGTATATGAAATAAGAAATATATTTATAAACAAAATATTTAATATCAATTTTATTAAAATATTTAATATTAATTTTATTATATATATATGAAAAATGTAAATATTTTTCAAATTTAATATATAATATTTAAAATATATATTAATAATAATAAAATATTTTAATATAAATATATAATAAAAAGACAAGAATTCTTATAAAATCACATATTTATCTTAGCTTAACATAAATATAATAAATTAGACATCAAAATTACTGTTATAACAGATCTAACTACATTTCAAGTGAGGATATATATATATATATATATATATATATATATATATATATATATATATATATATATATATATATATATATATATATATATATATTCAAAATTCCATATTTCAAAAAAATAATAATATAATACTATGAATTGAACTCTTTATAAAAATAAATAATAATAATAGGTATAAATAAATTTTAATTTATTCTAAAAACCACATAACCAAATTTCACAATATTCACTTTTCTAAATAACAAGAATGGAAATCTCAAGAACAAAAAAAATTACAAACATCACAGATGAAATTTAATCTAACAACTAAATATTAAAATTAAATTAATATTAGTATCTAAAAAATCTGATTTATTCAAGGTTTGGGAAGCTAGTAGAGAGTATAATAAGTTAAGATGCATAATATTTTGAACCTTATGTTGTGGATAGATGAGATTTTTCATCTTGTTTTTAGGATGAATTAGTAGTTGGTTAGAAACATGGACCAAAAAACGTAATAATGCAATTAATTGGAAAAAAAAATCTAAAAAATAAGTTGGATCACATAAGCTTGAAATCAAATAATATTGGTATTAATATATTAGTCATCTATTCTAAAAAAAAGTTTTGGGTTATATAATTATTGGGTTTTCTATTTATTTTTAGAGAATCAAGTTATTTTTTCTACTTTCCTCATATAAAACCAAAGTATTTAGCTTAACTAACAGATAAAAATGATTTTTTTCTGATAGTTTTTACTTTTATGATCAAATTTACTAAACAAATTTAGTAGTGTTTTCAAAAATATGAGTTGAAGTTGTTTAATCTACAAAATCAGTAAAAACTTTATGCACTGAAAAATATATTTTAAATATTTATTAGATTAAAAAAAATGTTGAAAAATATATTTTAAATATTTGTTAGATTAAAAAATAAATCATTTTTTTTAATCTAAACATAATGATTAGAAACTTCCACCAGCACAAATTATAATATGATTAATATTAAAAACATTATAAAAACAAATTCATTTCATTTATTTATTAGTTAAATGCCAAAACAAAGAGATATAACATATAAAAAATTCATCCTATAAAATGAGCAAAACCAACCTGCAGAAAGAGCGGAGGGCAGGAAGAGATTTCTGTAACAGCCAACTTTGGGAATAAGCCGCTTGAGCTCCACAGTGGGTGAAAAAATCCACAAAATCATCAATGGCAGAATCTGTGACAGCCTCAGCCAGCAGAGCTCCCTCTCCGTTGCGGTTGATTTCGATACGTCCATCTGGTCTTGTTTTGCGTCTTCCTGCCATGGGATAAAAAGCGCCAACACCTTACTCAGAGCTTCTTGAGGATGTCCAATGAGAAGATATCGGGACTGCCATTGGACCTGTAGAAATACACAGTTGGAGTATAAGTCTGCATTTGACATCCAAAGATCCCGCTGTGGCGTCGGTGACGCAGGCCGCACCATTTCCAATTTCTTCAATGTAATAACCATTGGAAACGATCTAACACTCGGCACCAGAACCACAGATGTTGGATGAAAAGCAGAGGTGGTTTATTATATTATTATATTAAAATGGGAGTTTCATATACACATTATTACAAGGGACAAGGAATTTATCTCTGCTCAGCCATTTCACTGCTAAGTCTAGCAAGGCATATATACTCTACCCTGTATATACTCTATGTTGTCTAGTTTTACACCCAGACCTCTTAAGAGAAAAACATGCTCTTAACCATTAGGCCCATTCAAAAATCAGATATTAAATACAGGCAGAACGTGTGTTCTACTTAATGTTAGTTGACAACCCTTATATCGGTTGGCACATTTTTGGATACCACTTACATGGCCTCGTTACCACCTTCGTACCCGGTTGGCCCAACTCTAACTCCACCTTTCCGTACCTACTTGGCTCATTTTTCTAGACAAATATTAAAGCACTAAGCTAATAATTGGCTAAAAGCTTTTTTTATCTTGTCCATTGAATATCACTTTACATTATCTAACTCCACAAAATGAAAAGACACCAGCTTTCCTTTTAGTACTTTGTTGGCCCAATGGTTGATGGAAAACATGGTCCAATACCCCGGAATTTGACATATTATGTAGAACATTTTTTCTATTAAATTTTTAAACAACTCAATTCAAAGCGTCCGTCACAAATTATGTAGATATTCCTTGCGTTTAGTTCTTCGGATGCATATTCCGGCGCTAGCTCTTGGGATGTAGATATTCTAGCCGGCGGTACTAGCTCCCTGGATAATATGTTCAAATAGGGTCGTCGAGTCAAGGTACTTTTATTGTAAGATTTCACAAGAACAAGAACCGTATGGAGAAGCAATCATTCCATAAACTATTCTTTCTAAATAAAAATTTTAAAACCACTTTCGAAGGCATAAATATTTTGAAACCTCAATTTGATGATGTTTAAATATCAAGTTACTCTTCATAAATGCAAATAGAGGTTGAGTTTGACAATGTGTTTAATTGCAACACTTCTATCTTGTAACCATATTTTCTATAATGGATTGCAAATAAGATTCTTATATACAATAAGAAAATAAATGGTGAGAATGATTAGAAAGATGAGATTAGTGACATTTTTTGCTCGCACATCGTTGATATTCATTTCATAAAGTAGTGAGTTCGTGGTTTTTTTTCTAACCTCCTTATTGTTATAAAAAATACATAAAAAATAAAGTTTACCAATTTATATCCAACTTGCAAGTTACAAATATGAAAAAAAATTGTCATCAAATTTTCCACTCGACTAGCAACATAAATTTGAAATTCCAAACCCTGGTAAACTAAACAGAAGATTTCGCATTTATTCGGCATCCTCTCTCCTCATATTTTTTTCAATGCACTGTGATTCTTGGTGTATCGCAATGGTTTTTTGATCTTTTGCGGGATCGCAGTTGGCGCCCTTTTTACTTGCTTCATTCTATCCTCTCGTGGACTCCTTGTAATCAGAAATTCATATCTCTTCTGTTGGAATATTTAACATTCCAGAACAACAATGGAGAATAAAATTCCCCCTCTTCAACACAGAGAAAATATAAAAAAAAAATTCTCACTGGAGACAGAGTTTTCACTGTAGAAACTATTTCATTAAACTTCAAAAACTTGGTTACAAAATCACCTCTCGCTTGAGGGAATACAAAAAACTTTCGATCGCTTCAAAACACAAGGCAAAACAACTCTCGAAAAATACTCGTCTCTTCAAAAATGAAAGCACCTGTGCACTTCAAAAAACTGCTAATCGTCATAGCACATCAAATTTTTACACCGCCGTGTGTAAAAATAAAACTTACAAACTAAAAACTCGCATCCGTGTTTCCAAGTCTTTTTACTTCGCCGTATGAGAAATAAAAATCCCACAATACATAAAAAATGCACTCAAGACCTTTACAATATATATAAAAAACATTTAAAATAAAACTATTTTTAAAACTAAAATTAAAATCGTATACCATACTATATGGTGTGAAGTTTTAAAAATAAAAACATAAATTAAAAACAAAGTCACTATGGCCCACTTCGCCTCATTTTTTTGAAACGTGTTATATGATATATATATGTAGAACATATATATACATATATGTGCACTGTACGTACCAAATTTTTTAAACCAAACATTAAAATAACCTTTGATCGATATGAATCGACGCCAAGCAAGATTAAACCAAGCCGCATAATCTTCCCGTCCGATTTTTGGGCTCACGACGCATGAAATTGTGATGCGGGATTTTTATTAAATCCGCTTCATAAGTTTCCCCGGGTCCGATTTTCACCGTACTCGCAAAAATGTGATGCGGGATTTTATTTCATCTCGGTTCATTAAAATTCAAGTCCCAGAGGTTGGGATCGCTCGGGCCGCCTTGGCAAGCGTGCCACCGTGTCCTCAGTACCGTAAACAGAAGGTGGTCGCCTCCGTACGCAGCACGGCGGAAAGTAACTAACACTCCCCCTTACTTTCACCGTTGGTTATCACTACACCGACATTTCCTCAAAAACTCAAAACTCTTCTCGCCCCAATGGCTTGGTAAGTATGTCTCTCGCAACCGCTTCCCCGAGTTCTCAGGTTCCAAAACAATTTCACCATTGTTTACTAATTCCTCTCGATGTAATGAAACTTTGTGTCAATGTGTTTCGTTCTCTTCGTGAAACACAGACTCTGATAATGCAATAGCCGAGCTATTGTCACAATAAATCACGTTCCTTTACCTCGCTCTTGGCACAAACTTCTTAACATCCTCCTCATCCAAATTGCTTGACAAGCCGCCGCTCGTGGCCGCCACATATTCTCGCCTCCGTCAGAGACAATGCTACAATGGGTTGTTTTTTAGAAGCCCATGAAATTGCTCCCCGAACCCATGTGAAAAACATAACCGGAAGTGCTCTTCCGATCATCTATACTTCCGGTACCCCAATCAATCGTCGTTGTATCCAACTAAATCAATTTTCTCGAAGTAGTATATAAAATACCAAATCTTTTTGTACCTTTAACATACCTCAAAATTCTCTTTGTCGCTCGCTAATGTGCATCCTTTGGCTTCTCCTGATAAATCTGAAATTAAGCTAACAAAGATGTTATTGCGTTCCGGCCTAGTTGCGCTAAATACATGAGGTCGCCAACTATGCTCTTATACAAGCTAGGATCAAAATCCTTGTCATCGTCCTCTCTCCGCCGAGTTTTAATCCCATCACCGTAGGAGTGATCGTCGCCTTGCTCTCACATATTAAATCTTTCCTTTAAAGACTTCAATAATATATTTTGCCCGTGAGATAAAAATCCCATTTTCATCTTGTTCTACTTCTATTCCTAAGAAGTATTTCAATAAACCCATATCGCTCATTTCAAATTCTTCTTTCATGATCGTTTTAAAATTTTCAATAAGGTAATTATCATTACCCGTGAAAATAACATCATCAACATATAAAACTACAATCAACATTTTACCATCTTTTCTCTTCTTCGATGTAGAGGGTGGAGCCTTCCACACTTTTCAAATCCATTTTCCAGATAGGAATCTATCCGACTGTACCACGCTCTTGGCGCTTTGCTTCACTTACAAAGAGCTTTCTTCAATTTGCACACTTTGTGCTCTTGGCCTTTCTTCTCATAGCCTAGAGGTTGTCTAACAAACCTCTTCCATTAACACTCCATTTAGGAATGTCGACTTCACATCCATTTGGTAAACTTTCCACTTGTTTTGTGTCGCTATGGACAAGACCGTTTCCTTACCGTTTCCATTCTAGCAACCGGTGCAAAAGTTTCTTACAATCTATCCCATGCTTTTGCTTATACCCTTTGACAACAAGCCTTGCCTTGTGTCTCTCTATTTTGCCTTCAAGATTACTCTTGGTCTTGTAGACCCATTTAACTCCAATGACATCTTTACCTTTGGGAGTTCAACCAAATCCCATGTCTTGTTTTCATGGCCAATCTCCTCATCCATAGCTTCTATCCATTTCTTCTTCCTTTAATAGCTTCTTCAAAGATAGGGTTCTCAACATGACAATATAAAGCAAACAAAGAATTACACCTTCATTTGCTGCCTCTTGTGCATAAATGTCATTCAAATTAACTCTTCCATTTCTCATCATGTTTTGTACACACTTGAATTTCCTCCTTGTGGTGCTTGGAGTACATCTGCCTTCCACTTATAAAGTCTTCATTGCCTTGTGTTTAGCGCTGTTCAAATATTTATTTCTCACCAATTATCCATTTATTTTATTTATAGTGCCTGCTGGACATCAACTATTTTTCTATGTCCATCTCAAAGTCCCTCAAGAACTCAATATCTCCTGCTCATTAACAAACTTCTTGTGATGGGTTATATAATCTATAAGCCTTGGATTCCTCACCGTATCCAATGAAAATACATTTCTCCCCCTTGCTGTCCAACTTCTTCCTTAGCCGATCCTAATGGCATAAGCTTGCTGCACATCCAAAAAATCATGTGACACCTTGCTTTGTGCCACTCCATGCCTCTTCCGGCACTTTGTTCTCATAAATCGCTTTTGTAGGGAAACGACTAAAAATGTATGTCGCACAATGTACAACAAATTTCTAATAATCATGGGGCAAATGCTTTCAGCTCTTAACACACCTCCTCACCATGTCCATTATGGTTCTATTCTTCCTTTCAGCCTACTCCATTTTGCTGCGGAGTATATCTAGTTGTAAACTGCTTTTTGAATACCATTTTCTCTACAAAAACGTAGAAAATCTTTAGAGATATACTCACCTCCTCTACTCTACTCCTTAGAACTTTGATGTGCAACCCACTTTTGGTTTTCCACAAGTGCTTTGAAATTGCAGAATTTTTCAAACACTTCACTTTTGTTTTTCAAAAAATTAAACCCAAGTTTTTCTTGTAAAATCATCTATGAATGTTACTACCACGGTAGTGGTCAAGTAGCAAGCCATGGAGTTTGCATCGGTCCACAAATCCGAGGGACAATCTCTAAGGGTGCCTTTGCCCTTATGCTTTTCCAAGGAAAACTTTCTCTGTGGTTATACTCAAGAATACAACCTTCACAAAAGGCCGGTTCCGCTTCTCTATCAATGGTAAACCTTTTACCATTCCTTTCTATTTAACAAATTTAGACCTCCAAAGTTGAGATGTCCAAATCTCAAGTGCCACAACCAATTTTCATCTTTTGGTTCGCTTTTGAATAGCTCTTTTTGCCACCGCCGCTATCTTTTTCTTCATTTTTCGGGGACCGCTCTCATTCTAAGAGGGAACATTCGTTCCTTGTCATCTTCACTTGAAGAATACATTACTTACCGGGGAGGTTTGTCCATAATGGCACAAACATCATCCTCAAAAATACATTGTACCCTCTTTGAACAAGTCATTCAATACTTAAGAGGTTACACTTCATTCCCGGAACATAATAGACATCCGTTGCGGATTTCTTTGCACCTTTCCTTGCCGAACATTTACATTCCCTTTTCCCATACGACACTTACTATCAGTCCCTAGTGTGACTTGTGACTTCACACTCTCATCTAACATAGAAAACATTGCTAAGTTTCCGTCATATGGTTACCGCAACCTAGAGTCTAGAAACCATAGATCCTCATTCTTTCTTCACTTCCATATTACAAGCCAAAAAACAAATTATCTTGGCCGATATTTTCTCTAGTGAAATTTGCACTAGTTCTACTTCCCATATCATGTCGTCTTTTCTAAATTCATTAGCATAATGACCATATTTTTTACATAATAGTGACATTGGACATTGGACTTATCATACCTTCCTCTGCCCTGAGCATTCGTCGACTCACCACTGGCCGCCTTGGCCTTGATGCTGATTTGGATTGTCGCCTTCTTCTTCCTTGAGCATTTGGCCGGATCCGTTCCTTCCACCTCTCGTTTTGGCTTCTCCTCGCCTCTTCCTCTTTTTTGTTTCCTCTCCGCCTTGCCCTCTTCCTCTTCCGAAGACATTCGGGTCTTAAAGGCATGTTCCGCAGATGAGTTTTCACTTCTACCCAATCTCTCGTCATGAGTCATCAGTGATGCATGTAGCTCGTCCACTCGTGAACTTTGTGAGATCCTTAGTCTCCCTTCTATGGTGGTGACAATCACATCGAATCTTGAGGGTAGACTCCTCAAGAGTTTTTCCACAATCCTCTTCTCTTCAAGAGTCTCTCCATGAGATCTTATTTGTGTGACCATTCCAATCACATGAGTGAAGAATGAGTCAATAAACATTTGACTCTTTCTTAAGGTATCTCAAAGTCTCTCCTCAAAGAACTCAAGTTTTGGTCGTCTTCACTTTTTCCATGCCTTGATAGGTCGTCTTGAGAGTTTCCTATGCTTCTCTCGGGATCTTTTTTGGCCGTCGCTATCCTTGGAAACACACTTCCTCATGCACTCGCTTGATACAATAAGAAGAGAGCCTTGGAGTCTCTGGTTTTATTGCTCTTCAGCAACTCTCTTCGCCTCTCGGAAAGCAATCTTCAAACCCCTTCTTTTCATCTCTGGCCGTTCTTCAAAGCCATCTTCAACAAATTCTTACAAGTCTTGGGAGACAAATAATGCTCTCATAAATAGCTGCTGACCGCAGTCATAATTTTTCCCATTAAACATTGGGAGATGGACATTTCCTTATACCCATACCGTTGGCCGGGCCTCAAACATTCTCCGCACTCTTAACTACAGACTAAAAAAAACTTGACCGTGTATGCAGTCAACACCATCGTTCGCAATGTTGACCAAAAACTGTATAGAGAAATACCTTTGGATTCTTTGGCCGAGTCTTCACACCGCCGGAGAAGTCATTGCAACAAAGAACTCCTTTCCTTCGCCTTCTTTGATCTTCAAAGAGCCCGGACTAGCTCGACACCATGTTGAATATTTAACATTCCAACAACAATGGAGAATAAAATTCCCCCCCTCTTCAACACAAGAAAATATAAAAAAAAATTCTCACCGGAGACAAAACAGTTGCATCAGAGAAACTATTTCATTAAACTTCAAAAACTTGGTTACAAAATCACCGCTTGAGGGAATACAGCACCTCAACGTTTCAAAACACAAGTAAAACAACTTCCGGAAAAATACTCGTCTCTTCAAAAATGAAAGCACCGCCGTGCACTTCAAAAAATCTGTTACACCGTCATAGTGACATCAAATTTTTACACCGTGTGTAAAAATAAAACTTACAAACTAAAACTCGCACCGCCGTGCTCTCCAAGTCTTTTTTACTTCGCTCGTATGAGAAATAAAAACTTACAATACATAAAAAAAAATGCACTCTCAAGACTCCTTTTACAATATATATAAAAAACATTTAAAATAAACTATTTTAAAACTAAAAACTAAAATCGTATACCATACTTCATATGGTGAAGTTTTAAAAATAAAAACATAAATTAAAAACAAAGTCACTATGGCCCACGCGCCTCATTTTTTTGAAACGTGTTATATGATATATATATGTAGAACATATATATACATATATATGCACTCGTACGTACCAAATTTTTAAACCAAACATTAAAATAACCTTTGACCGATATGAACCGACGCCAAGCAAGATTAAACCAAGTCGCATAATCTTCCCCGCGTCCGATTTTTTGGGCTCACGCACGATGAAATTGGTGGATGCGGGATTTTTATTAAATCCGTCTACAAGTTTCCCCCCGGGTCCGACGCGTTCGTACGGCAAAAATGTGAGCGGGATTTTATTTCAATCGTCTATTAAAATTCAAGTCCCGAGGTTGGATCGCCTGGCCGCTTTGGCAAGCGGTTACCGTGTCCCGCAAAACCGTAAATAGAAGGTGGTCGCCTCCTCGTACGCAGCACTAAGGAAAGTAACCAACATTCTTCCTTATTTCTTTCTGTGGGAAGTATGGCTGGCTAGGAACATGATCATTTTCGAGGATGTCCATTTTTTCCCTCATAAGAACTTTGGGGCTATCATGAGATGGATGGACCTTCAAGATGCCTCGGAGCCTAGCATCGCTCACCTTTCTCATTGTTTTCAACCTCACCCCGTCTTCCTCCCTGCGGGCTTTTTTGATGGCGCTGAACAACAAAGGTCCTGTGGCTGTGGTAGTTGGATCAAACTAAACAATGATGATCGTTTTTCTATCCTCTGGAACGGTTGTTGAGGCTCTAACAAAAAAACAAAGCTCGTTACTCTATAGAGTGTTTTTTGGGTTTCCTATAATCTGCATTTGTCTAATCTTCATATCTAGGAGGACTCCAAGGTGATTATCGGTGGGATCAGTGGCTTATGTGAATTTCATCCTCCGACGCTTCAAAATTGGATAAGCCGCATCTCCTTCCTTATGTAGCGGATTCATGTTTCATCTCTCCAACACATTTTTCGATAAGCAAAAACACGCGTTGAGGCTGCCTTCATCAAACGAGCCTGCTCAACATTTTTTTTTTTTGCACCCGGCTTCTCTATGTTCCTATATCTCTGCCGGGCTTCTGTCTTGAGTTTTTATCATCTGGATTGTTTGGTTTGGAGACATGCTGGTTTCGACTTCTCGTTCAGTGTTTGGGTGGCGGACTTTCTATTGTTGTCGTTCTCATGATCATCTCTGTCTGTTATTAGTTCCATTTGTTTATGGTTTATGTTCCTTGGAAATTTTCTTGAACTTTGAATATTTGTTGCACTCTCAATGTATGTATTTTCATTAATACAAATGAACAGCGTTTTTCTCTCTCTGAAAAAAAAATCTATAACTCAATGTGGACCACGTTGTAGTTGCCTCCTCCCATTTTAAAAAATAATTGAAAGCATGAGCCCAGCTCCGTACCTCGACGAATACAGAGTCAGTTGTCAGCCGAATTTTGCACGAAATAAATGGGCAACAAATATGCGAACATCAACTTTCTTGACAATTTCACTAAAATCATCGGACAAAGGTGCATTTAAATGTATGAAAGCTGACCAAGGTAAACTCCGTTACGCTGTGTTGCCCTACTTCGCTTTGAACTACATGTTTTCCGTGGGTCTCAAAATATCTCTTCGAGAAGTCGAATTATAAGAGAAAATATGAGGACCATTGAGAACTACAGAAAATATAAAAGTTAAAGAAATAGCATTTTATAAATGTATATTTTGAGGATTTAACCAATAATTTGCATACCTTTAATGTTTTTTAGGAAACTTATACTATGCATGGGAAGTTATTAAATTAATTCTAAGGTTTTTCACATGCATTTTCTTACTTTGTAATTTTCTTTTACCCACTCTCGATTCTTTAAATGAGATTTTTTATTTATTTATATATTAATTATTAAGTGTTTTAATCGAATGTATTTTTGCAATCTTAATTAAATATATATATATATATATATATATATATATATATATATATATATATATATAAAGGTTATGTTTTTTAAACTGTATTTTGTAATAAATAATATTTAAATATTTCACATATTTATATATTGAATCATTTAGTTTAGTTACCTCATTTTATTTTAAATTTTTGCAAAATTGGTAGATAAGAAAAAAAAGTCTAACTAATGTGTTAAAATGGTTGTTTATATTTTATGAATAAAGAATTACATTCAAAATTTCTATAACTTGTTAGTAAATAATTCCAATTTTCCAGAGTAGTTGGGAAGGAATTACATTCAAAATTTCTATAACTGGTTAGTAAATAATTCTAAGATTCCAGAATAGTTGGGAAGGAATTACATTCAAAATTTCTATGACTAGTTAGTAAATAATTCCAAGATTCCAGAGTAGTTGGGAAGAAGTAATTGTTGACAGTTACTTTCTCCGCTGAGGATAAAAAGGAAATCTCAGAGAGGAGAAGGGGTTCTGTGCAAAGGGAAAAGAAGGGAACAATAGGTAGTTGTAAAAATAGAGTTGTCCAGAGCCAGTTGATAACGAGTGGAACTCTGCAACCCGAATTGGAGTAAAAAGTTGGACAAGGGTCTTGAGGTCTACTGCTAACTTCTCCTTTGGTGAGGAGCATGGGGGGAGTTGAGGATGTAATCGCGTCACTCATGTATTTATTTTGTGCAAGAATGTATATGTTTCTTCATTTACAGTACAAAAAACTTGGGCAAGATCTTTTTTGAATGAATGGTACAATACTTTATATATATTTCTTAGTCACAATGGAAAAAGTACAAGGTGTTGTTGGTAGATGTATGGTGTAATTAGTGACTATCTAACCTAGGAAAGTTACAGTGTATGAATAAAAACCAAAAAATACCCTATAAACAATATATTTCACAGAGGCATCTACCTTTAAGTAAGAACTGTGTAACAAAAGTATATATATATATATATATAATGTCTACCTTGTACCCAGCCATATAGGTGGTGGAAAACAAAACCTAACCTTAAGAAAAAGACGACTTATGGTAGCACTAATCTAAACTAGGCTAGGCATGTAAGAATAAATGTACCTGACAAGAATACAAATTATAGTAGCATAATTCTAAAGGAGAAAGAAATGCAAATCTGGCATGGAAACAAAAACTACAAAGTAACTTTGAATTAATGTATTGTTATGATTTTGTCAGGCGTATGCCAAAACTATAAGTATTTCACACCAAATCAAGGTCGATAAGCCGAGAGGTTTAAGCCCTAACCATGGGGGACAGATAGGGTTTTACGTCCTCTGGCTCTTAGCAAGATAACATGTGGGAAAACTGTAAAAGAAAGATGTATATAAATATGCAAACGATACAAGATTAATTCCATAATAATCTAATAGAGCATGTAAATCCAACCATGAAAAAATGATCGAAATTATAATTATCGAATTAAAGAGCCAACAACGTGTTTGCAATTATACATAAAACGCAGTTCGGAAAATAACTTAGAGATTCATTTACTTTATAGAAAAAACAAAAATCAATTCAATTCATTTACATTCATTTACATGATCTACGTGTCTGACTTGAAGAATACAAGCACACATCCCCTCCATTTATGGAGGTTTATGATTTTGCAGAAGGAGCATCATCAAATGAGTTCCCTTTCTCAACAATTTTAGATCTATAGTATTTCTTGTACTTCCCTCACTTTCCACATCTCCAACGTACCTTTACAAATTTTCTTGGTGATTTACACCTTCCTCTAGATTTAGACCTCCAACTCCACCGACTATTTATGTTTATATTATGGGATTGTACTTTTATAGAAAAGTCTTTCGCGTAATAAATTTTCATTGTGTTCTCCATCTCATCTCCTCTAACTCCTCTAATAACAAGCATGAGACTATTTCATGAAAACTAAAAGCAGTTGATTTACTACCTATGGAAACAACTAGATTATCCCATGAGTTTCATAAAGAAAAAAACATACTAATTCCCCTATATTGATATAAATTCTTAATATCAATAGATAATAATTGACTTGCGATAATATTAAAGGCATTAAGATGCTCTGTCACCAAGTCTATCTCATTCATCATTAGGTTTACATATTTTTTGTAGGAACAATTTATTCATCATGAACTTAGAATGATACAAAGCCCCTAAATTTTTCCACAAAACTTGTTTTTATCTTCTCTTGAAACATTCAAGAATACTCATCCTAAGAAACACAATTTTATTGTGATTTTTTCCTTTTGATCCAACTTGGTCTAGCCTTTTGTTGACATCTCCATAGATATAGTACTGAGATCCACAAAAATCCATGTTTCTTTGTCTATTAACATCTTTTCCATTTTAAGCTTACACAACTAAAAACTACCCACTAAATTTATTGATCTTTGTATTTGAACTATTCACAATTTACTTTCACCACAAGAATCAATTCCATAGACCTCCCAATATAAGAGTGTCCACCACAGGCCTCAGAAAAACCCCTTAGCCAGAAAGGCATCCCCTTGTAGAAAAAAAACCCTTCATACCAAATATAGGTATTAAAATTGTATAATTAATTATTGCAAACATATTCTTGGTGAAAAATAGGAAAGATGCAATGATACACACATTAACATAGATATTTTACCTTAGAAACCCAAATGGGAAAACAATAAATATTATTACAGAGAAGTCTTTTTCACAATATTACAAAAAAAAATGTATATCTTGTGACATCTATAAATTTCCAATCCATTTATCTTGGATTAAAATACATCCACACTTCCTTAGCTAAAATTACAAAACCATGCGTTGAACCACCATGCACCACAAATGCTAAAATGTAAAATTATGTGCCAAAAATTGCAAAATGTAAATGATATAATAGGGTGTTATTCAACCAAGTACCTCATCATGTGGGTCAGCCATCATAATTGTGTCAAAAAAGGATGGGACTTGGAACATGTGTATTGGTTACAAGGCATTAAAAAAAATTAAACTCAAGAATAGGTACCCCTTTCCAAGGATTGATGGTTTGTTGGATCAATTACAACAAGCCAAATTCTTCACTAGGTTGGACTTAAAGTCTGGGTATAGATAAGTTCTAGTTAGAGAAGAAGATATTTAGAAGATCACCTTCAAAACCAAACAAGGTTTCTATGAATGGTTAGTTATTCCATTTTTCCTATGCAATGCATCAATTACATCCACAATATCAATAAATAATATATTGCACCCTTTTATAAATTGATTTGTTATTATTTATTTGGATGATATATTGGTATATATTTATACTAGGGCTGAGTATATCTCACATTTTATGTAGGTGCTAGAGACATTAAAGAACCACCAACTTCTAGAAAAACTAAATAAGTGTGAGTTTGCATAACATTATTTGGTTTATTTAGGATATGTGAATGGTGGAGGAGAGATGAAGATAGATCCTTCCAAAATGGAGGCCATCATGAAGTGGTTGATTCCTAAACCATGTTTCTAATATTATGAGTTCTGTTGGGGAAACTCAGTACCTAAAGAAATTCATATCCTTATTTCCAAGGTAGCGAAACCAATCCATGTCATAATAATGAGTGGAAAGTTTTTATAATGAGGAAAGGATCAGTAGAAGGCCTTTATGGACTTAAAGATGAAAATTAGTTTTTCATTAGTTCTATCATTTCCAAAACTATGGTATCCCTTCAAAGTGGAGAGAGATGTGAGTAGGTATGTTATGGGAGAATATTTGATTTATGGACAAAGGTTAGTATGGTACTATTCTAAAATATTCCGTGGAGTAGTTTTTAACTACCCTGCCTGTAACAAGGAGCTCTATGCCTTGGTACATGTTGTCCAAAAGTGGAAACATTATCTAATGGGAATGGAGATAGTAATCCACACGGATCACTAGCCACTACAGTACCGAGTAGCCCATAGTAAGTTATAGTAGAGTAGGCATTACAAGTGGATGGGATTTTTACAACAATTTCATTTAGTGATAAATTATAAGAACAATACTATAAACAAGTTGGTTGGCATGCTTTCAAGGCTAACCATATAAAATATCATAGATTCGATAAATATGATGCACATGGATACCTTCACCCGTGATTCATATAGATAGGAATATATAGAGAATGGTGAATTCAAGGAGGTTTTTTAATAGTTGTAGAGAAAAATTCATGTACATGATGGTGACAAAAAAGTTGACTACCATCTCCAAAATGGGTTAATCTATAGGCTAGATAAGTTGTGTGCTCCTAATGGTGAGTGACTTGAGTTGATAAAAGGGGCTCACACCTCCAAGGTTGTAGGGAATTTTAATGTAGGGAAGAGAGTGGCCAACTTACAAAGGTATGTGCATTGGCCCAAGAGGAAAGAAATAGCTAGGTTCATAAGAGGATGTATGCTTTGTTGTAGTAATAAGCCTTAGTAATAGAAAACAAGTGTTATACCATCACTTGCATTTACCCACTTATCCTTAGGAAAGTATTTCCATGGAATTTTTGGGAGATTTACCAATAACCGGGAAGGAACATGAGTACCTATTCATGGTAGTTGATAGTATTAGCAATATTTGTGCTAGCATGCCCCGTAAAAATACATTATTAGGAAAGAAGTATAAAATGTGTTCTTTGGATAGCTTTAGGTGCACTTTGGGGTACCAAGGAACATCATTTTTAATTTGGACACTACATTTCTCAATTCATTTTGGACCATATTATGGGAGAATATGGATATGAAGTTGAAGAGGTATATAACATTCCATCCATAGAAATATAAGAAATAGAAGTTTCAAATAGGAATTTTTTGCAAATTTTGAGGGTTCACAATCATAAGTATTTGAATACTTGGGATGAAAATACGATATATATATATACAACACTCTTATAATAGAGTAGTCCACACTTCTACTTGTAAGTCACCATCTGAAACTTATTTTGGATATTTTCCACCTTCACCTTTGGATATTACATATGGGAAACAAGGAGTGTGGGAGGTTCTCACAAGGTATTCCTTGAGGGTAGATAATTTTTTGAGTAAAATCCATCTACAAATACAATAGACACTAAATAGGTCACATGATAAGTACAAGACCAAACATGATCAACATAGAATAGAGAATCATTCAAGGTGGAAGATAAAGCATCATTACAATTGAAAAATAAAACTAATATGAATGGGATAGTTATATATATTTTCATCCATATTAATGCTTTTAAAGGGGAAAAATTGAAGGAATCAATTCACAAGGCCATTTTTATTAACAAGCCCCTACTTGGTGAATTAGGGTCTAAAACCTTACAAAAGTCGTTTGAGGAATCAAACGATGTTTTTTTGGGGTAAACTATTTTTCTTAAGTGTTGCACTCTTAGCACTATTCTACATATATATACCTTTCCAATTACGCAAGAATCACCTCAATGAGAGTCTGTATGCAAAATTTATGCCATGTGAGAGTTAACCTTCCCGTTTTAACCACCGTGATATGAGTAGATGTCACATCAGCCCCCATTATTCATGGAAGAGGGGATATCCACATGATCATGATGAAAAATACTATAGAAGGGTCAATATTGTAACTCTAGTTAAGAGTTGAAGGAGTCAAACTTAACCACTAGTACATTATTGGGTTGTTTTATATCTAGGTCACTAGGAGGAAAAGGGGTTCCATTCTATTTGAGTGCATTTTTTTCGATACATGAGAAAAGTAATTGAGGGTGGATATGGAGAGAGAAAATAGAGAGGATTTTTATAGTGTAGCATCCCATGGGAAATAGGTCTCACTCATTTATACCTTCATCCATTTCCATTTAGGGAAAGAAAGTGTGGAGCCACATCACTGTCCAACTGGGTTTTCTCCTAAAAGGGTTTCCTAGGCCATATCTTGTGTTATTGTGGATTTTGAGTCGTTTTTCTATTTTTTTTCTATGTTTTACATAATTATCATTAGCACGCATATGCAATAAACAATAATTATCAAATCCAAAAATATAAGGAGAAATTAACCCCTACAATGTGGATTTCATATTTTATAATGTATTATAGTAGATCTATTGTGATGAATTGTCTAGTGGAATATTGCCAACAATTTACAGATGGGAGAGGCTAGAGGATCCTAGTAAGAAAATCAAGGCTCTATGATACGATCCCTTTGATACACTAGAAAATGTGGGAGATAACGCCTATAGAATCATTCTACTCTCATTCTTGGGAATTTACTCAATTTTAAATGTAGAAAATATGAAACCCTACGAGCCTTCCATGATAGATCGGGAAGAGGAATAATTCTTACCTTTTGTATAGGATTTAACACCATATGGTCAAGTAGAATTGTCATAGGATGTAGTTTTTCAGAAGAGGTACATAACCACAAGGTAGGTGTGGTATGACCTTTGGTAGATTAGGTTGAAAGGACAACTTCCAGGCAAGGATAAATGGTAGTTTAAGGAGAAGTTAGAGAAAATATTTCCTCACTCCCTTCAATAAAATATTTGGTGACAAAAATCCTCCCAATGTAGGGAGGTATGATGGAAATTACACCATTATGTTATTTTCATCCATCTTTCTTTTAGAGGGGAAAAATTGGAGGAATCAACTTACAAGATTATTTTTACTGACGGGTCCCACTTTGGTGAATTGGAGTTTTGAACCTTCTAAAGGAAACTTCATGCATTAAATGGAAAATTTTAAGGTAAAACTTTTTCACTTGATTATTTCACCCTTACTCATATTCTACACTTGAATACCTTCCCAATAGCACAAGAACTATCCCTAATAGAGTGTACATGTAAAATTTATGCATCATCGAAGTTGACCTTTCTATTTTTACCACCACAATTCAACAGGATGCCATTTCATCCCCCATTATTCAACGAAAATTGGCTATCCATGTGAGTACGATGAAAATTTTTGGAAGGATCAATATTGTTACTCTAGTTAAGAGTTTAAGGAGTAAAAATTAACCACTAATTGACTATCAGTTTGTGTTATAACTAGGTCGCAAAGAGGAAAAGGGGTTTCATTCTATTTTAATCCATTTTGTTCCATAGATGAGTAGATTAGTTGAGAGTGGATAGAGAGAGAGAAAATAGAGAGGGTTTGTATTATGTAGCAACCCATGGTGAACGGGTCTCACTCCTTTGTACTTGAACCATTTCCATTTAGAGAAAAGAGAGCAAAGAAAACTCACTTTCCACCACGGTTTTCCCTTATATGTGTTTCCCAAAACATATCATGTGTTCATTATGGTTTCTGAGTGTTATTTCCATTGTTCTCTACTTTTCGTATTTCATATATTGCACGCACAAAAAAATAATTAATTAAATATAGAAATCTAAAGAAAAATTAACCCTCATAGTATAGATTTTAGATATTCAGTATAAATTTATCAAATTTGTTGTGATGAAATGTTGAGTGGAATATTCATGGAAATTAGGGATCAATTTTGATCTATAACTTCCTTGTCCTAGTTTCATTACTGGACTATGGAACAAAATACAATAGTACTGTAGAATGGAACCCTTACACCTCAAATTATTTTAGTATTTAACATAGCCTAATAGCCAAGTAACGGTAAGATTTGATTCCATCAACCCTTATCTAGACTCTACAATTTTAGACCTCATAACTTGTCTTCTTCAAAGTCCACATGTGGCTAGCCCCATATGCATGAGTAGATGAGGTTGATGTGGCATACTCTTGTACCATTAACTTGCAAAATTCACAAGTTTTGCATGCAACCTTTGTTAGATGTGATTCTTTTACCATTGGAAAGGTTTCTAAGTGTAGAACATTGACAAAGGGTCTAGTGCAAGTGAAAGGTAATTGGCCCCAAAAATGCCATTTAATGACTCAATATAGTTCTATAGTGTAATTCCTTGTAATAATAATAATAATAATAATAATAAAATGAAATAATATTAATATATAAATAATTAAAATAACAAATAATGAAGAAACATTATAATAGTAAATAAAAAAAATAAACAACTAACGTTATATATATATATATATATATATATATATATATATATATATATATATATATAGTAAGAATAAGTAGAGTTAACTAAAAAATTTTAAAAAATAAAAATAAAAATAAATATTGGCATGGTGACACATGGATTGTGTACATGCAAAACTCTTTCCAATTCCTTTCCATTTTTATAATAGTTTATCCAATTAAATGATTGAAAAGTGAGATGAGAAGGATTCATTCTTTCAGGAAGGGAATTTTGAGAGATAAAGAATTCATTAACAGTAGTAGTTGATTGAGGGCTCAAGGGTGGCCACCTATAGAAATATTTTTTGCAACTAAGCTTACGGTTGGGTGATGTGTCATCCCCAAAACCTTATTACTGACACTGGGAGAAGGATAGTGCAACCACTCTTAATTGTCGAGTAATAACTATCGTCACTTACATGTAAGTATTTCATCACATGATCTCATAAATTATGTGCTAGCTAGATGAATATTTATGTGTTAATATTTTTATAGCATGGATTGATGTGAAATTTGTATGTTATGATTATGGTTCTTTACAGATAAGGTTTCAGACTCAATTATCCAAACTGGTACCTATCGTTAAAATGACCTTACAAGTTGATTCCTCCAGTTTCTATGAAACCATTAATAGGTGAAAAATAATATAATGATCCAATCCAAATCATAAACCCAATTCTTTTTATGTAAATATAATTTTATCAATGAAGTATCTATCTTCTACAACTAAAAATTGAGGAAGTACCAACTCTATCAGTTTATGGAAGAAAAAATGTTTTACCAAAATAATAATTAAAGAAAAAAATATTAAATATAATAAATAAAATATACATATTTTAAATTATTATACATTACAAAAAATTACCACATATCATTATATTCCATATGCATGTTTGGATTGTAAAAGGATTCGCAAAGATCAAGGCTCTAATCCATTATATATATATATATATATATATATATCGTAATTCATAACCCTTTAATCTAATAGGAAGCCTTGCAACTTGATAGGGTTTCTTTCTTAGTTTTTTTTTTTTCTTTGCAAACTTCTCTAGGTGAGCGTTGTCATGGTGCACTTGTCTTAGGGGGCACAATCCCCTCCTACAAGAATGTTGTATCGGGAGATAGAAAAAGACAACAAGATAGTGTAGTAGAACCTTATTATTGCCTCTAGATTTCGATGGAAAATCCTATGAACTAGATATAGTAGGGAAGGACAAAGCCATGATGGGATCCTACTAGAAAAAATATAAATCAAGGTATATTTTTATCTAAGTTGGTGAAAGGTACAAAATTTGAAGAAAGATGAAGAATATTAGAGAAATGCATCCACTACATGAAAACAATGCCTTGATTTGTGAATTCATAGGGATGTGGCGAACTAAAATGGATTCAGTTGGTTGAATACAAAAAAAATGGAAGCCGAAAGGGTAGGTCGACCTTGAGATGGGGTTAAAGGGTTTTTGAAAACCACCCTAAAAGAAATAGATGATAGAATTAAGGTTTTTTAAATGGCCTTGATTTCTTTAACAATGTAGGTTTATACATGTGTTTTTGAAAAGTGATATAAAACCTAGAAAACTAAGACTTCCTCGTAGCCCCATGGGCCACATGCCTCACCTCTTTGTACTTGCATCCATTTCCATTAAGAGAAAGAAAGATTGAAGCAACATCATGTTCCAACTAGGTTTTCTCTCGAAATGGTTTCCCAAGTTTTATCTTGTGTTAATGTGTTTTGTGAGTGGTTGTTATATATGTTCTCTATTTTCTACATAATTTTAATTCACATGCATACGTAATAAATGGTAATTACCAAATCCATAAATATAAGGATAAATTACCACCATAAAGTAGATTTTGGATTTTCCAATATATTTAAGTAGATATGTTGTGACGAATTGTCTAATGGAATGTCGATAAAAGTTTACGTATCAGAGAGGCTATAGGATCCTAGTAATAAAATCAAGGCTCTTTTATATGGTCCATTTGATATACTATAAAAGGTGGTAGATAACACCTATAAACTCAATATACTTCCATACATGTGCATTTACTAAGTTTGGATCAATGTAAAAAATATGAAACCCTATGACACTTTCGCACTAGATGAGGAAGAGGAACAATTATTACCTTAGCACCAAATTCTCATGCCTAATTGATAAAGGTTATATTCATCTTGCAGAAGAGGTCCACTATTCTCTAATTTCCATATTTCATATATTGCATACATTAACACAATAACTTAATTAAATTAAAAAATCTAAGGAAAAAATAACCCTTGTAATATAAATTTCTAAATTTCAGTATAACTTTATGAAATATATTATGACAAATTGTCCATCAGAGTATCCATGGTAGTTTATGTATCAATTTTTATCTCACTTCTCACTGCTATTTTCTTTTCTTAGTTATGGATTGAAATATAATAGTATATAATGGAACATGTACTTCTCTTAATATTCCAATATTTAACATAGCACGATAGTTAAGTAGGGGTAAGATTTGATTCCCTCGGACCTTGGTTAGAGTTATTTTGGACCTCATAGAGTCTTTTTGAAAGTCCATATGTGGCTAGCCCGATATGCATGGGTAATGGCAGTTTATTTGGCATACTCTTTACCATGCTCGTCAACATAGTAGGTTAACTTGCAAGAGACATAGCTTTTGCATAAAATCTATTTTTGATGTGATTTTGGAACATTTAAAAGGTTTCTAAGTTTAGAACATTTTCAAAGGATCTAGTGCAAGTGATGGTTTTTTTACCCAAAAAAATTCCATCAAATGACTCAAGATTGCTCTAAATTTTTTTTTGACTCAACTCTCCAAATTTGAACCTACCCTTAAAATGATCTTAAGAGCTTATTCTTCTAATTTATTAGTGAAGTTTCTAGGTTATACAACTAAAGAAGTGAGAAAGTACAAATTTTAATGGTATATAGAAGAAACTTTCTTTTACCAAAATAACTATAAAAAAACTATTAAATATAATATAATAAAATATACATATATTTCTAATTATTATACATTATGAACATTAACCACATATCTTTATATTCCACATACATATTTGAATTGTCAAAGATCAAAAATCAAAACCATTACAAGGTTATATATATATATATATATATATATATATATATATATATATATATATATATATATATATATATATATTCCTAACCTTTTAGTCTAACAAAATATAATTTTAGAGTGTTTTTGAAACGCAAGAATAAAACTCTAAAAACTCAAATTAATCATTAATTAATAAATCAATTTAGTCTTCTGAATCATCATTAAAAAAATTGGATTGCAAAATTCTATATAAAAGTAATAGATAAATAAAAGACATTTAAAAATTAAAGACTTAAAATATCAAAGAATTCCAAACTAAATGAAATAATACTTTTAATCCATAGTACAATTTCCAATAACATCTATATAATATAAAAAATAGTCTTAATTTATTTCAAATCCAAATATAACACAATTTGCTTGTCATTCGTAGTCCATATAAACTAGAGTTCATATAACAGCTTTTGAAAAGTAGCAATATGATGCGAGAGTAATCCTAAGACAAGTGAAAAACTTCCATCATTGGTTGCGCTAGGCAAAATGTAAGCAAGACCTTCGTGAGTACCTGTAGGGCCCATGAATATGGGCTTTCCCTAACCAAAGTCTGCATCATATATGGGCAGTCTATTCCAGCTTATGATATTGATATTAGGACACCTGAACATATGAGATTATCGAATTAAAGTAGTGAAACAAGGTTGAAATTCCAAATATTCTAGAGTAGAATGCATGGACTCATCATCCATTTGAAGCATAACTTCATGAAATATACTTGGAGCATAATTCACATGCTTTGAAACAAGGCCCCCTGCATGAGACATAGGGGAAGATGTGAAAATATCATTCCCTAAAAAACCCTCGGGAAGAGGTGGTTTGAGCCGACTACGACCATCCACAAAAATAAACAGTTTTATTTCTTGATCTTCCCTCAAATTTCTAGCCTGGGAGGCACATCTCCATATATGTCTTGCAAGCATTTCATAACAGCTATAACTTTCCTTATTTCCACTTTGCTTTGTTTTGCCTCTTAAGATATCTAGTTGTTCTTTTGTAATTTTTAGCATGGCACATGAGAAATCATTATCATTTGTTAATCCAATTTTCTGCAAGAGTGGAGGTGTACAATACTCTATATGAGGAAACTTTGGACTTGGAATTTCTCGGGCTTGCAAAATATTTCTATCAATGAATGGTGGGAGAGTAATGTCTAATCCACGTGCTACTTCAGACAAAGTGCTGATGAAGTGCAAAGTTGCACACCCATCAACAAAACTGTGATGCATAATCACACCTAAGGACACTCCTCCACATTTGAAAAATGTTACCTTCATTTGCATTCTGACATGAAATAAATATGAGAGAAAATAATTTAAAAGAAATGAAATTAAAATATATGAAATAAGAAATAAATTTATAAATAAAATATTTTCATATAAATTTTAAATAAATATTTTTATATAAATATTTTCTATCCCCAAGACCCCTTGGAAAGATAAAATATGTCAGATTTGCGATTCTAAGCGGGTGGAAGATGAAAAGCACTTCCTTTTAAACTGCCCCACTCTTACTCTCATTCACTTTCAATTCCCTACCATCTTCCACACTTCAAATCTTCTTGACATATTAAGCCAACCCACCTATAACGATCTTAGAGAACTTATTTATGTTCTCTTTGACCATAGAAACAAGATTTTGAAAAATGTTTCCTGCATTTGCATTATGACATGAAATAAATATGCAAATAAATATGAGAGAAAAAAATTTAAAAGAAATGAAATTAAAGTATATGAAATAATAAATAAATTTAAAATAAAATATTTTTATATAAATTTTAAATAAAATTGTTGAAATAGCACGTCGAGGTCAATATACTTCTTTTGCCCGCATATGTGTATATATGAATATATCTAAATCGCTTCCAGAATAAATAGAACTCGAATACGAGGGTAAAATTTTGGCACCAACTTCTTGATTATGAACATATTCCATTCTCTTGCCGTAGATTCCATGAATATGGCCATCTTTACAAAACTTGTCCTTTGAACAATCCTAAATAGATGTAAGGGAATCCACCAGAAGAAACTGAAGGGTCACCTAAAAAAGACAACGGTTTCAAAACTGTTACAAGTAAAAAGAAGAGTAATAAGTCGCATGAAAGCCAAAAAAATAACTCAAAACATAATATCACGCCAAATAGATATGAGATTATGCTGGAACTGCGGGAAAAATCGAAGGATGGAGAACAAAGTCATGAAGAAGAACATGGAATGGTACCTCAAAAAAACCAGAAGGCGAAACAGAAGGCACCACAGGAATCAACGAAACAGAAGATTATGGGCAACCCGTGGAATAGTCGCCTATGAAGATAGAACCGAACAGGGAAAATTTAAGTACTAAGGAAGTAGTTTTAAAACGACTCCTGCAAGAATGGAGTAATCTTGATGATCCCTTCATCTCGAATGATCAAAAGGAGATGTATAAGGAAATATTTGACCAATAATTGACATCTCAATCTCAGAAACAAATAAAATATTTGGAAAATAAACCCTCTCACGACCACAACATCCAAGCTAAAGGAGGAAAAAATAAAGGTCGTAAGAACTTGCACGAATCGATTCAAATGGTAGGTGAAATGTTAGTTAACTCAGGAAAGGTAATACCGTTAACAACGGTATTCCAATAACTCCAAAAATTTCATCAATGAAAGTGATGTCCTGGAATATAAGAGGCTTAAATAGCAAAGGAAGACAAAGTTACCTAAAAGACAGATTAAGAATAGAAAAGCCTCAAGTGATGTTGATACAGGAAACGAAAGTTTCTGTCAAAAATTAGAAGACATCCTTAAATTATCCAAACCTCATTATGAAGTAATGGCGATAGATTTTCGAGGTAGTTCTGGGGGAATTTCCATTTTATGGAATCCTGCGGAGATTATGGCAGAAGACTGGATTGCGCTGCCACGGATTTTTACAGGACTTTTCAGGAAAATTGGAACGAAAGAAAAAATCCTAATTTCCTCTGTCTACGGGCCTCATATTCCAGGAGAAAGAGAGGGCTTTCTGAATAGTATAATAATACTTAGTAATATGCATACTGAGAAATATTGGATGTTGGGAGGGGATTTTAATATGATTGTGAATTTGACAGAGAAAAAAGGAGGTATAAGGAGAGAGGAGCCAGAAATGGAACTCTTTAGAGATTTGATCACAAACTTAAGGCTAGTAGATATACCCATAGTGAATGGTAAGTACACTTGGAATAATAGAAGATGGGTTGCTCATCAGGTGGCCTCAAGATTGGTCAGATTCCTAGCCTCGGAAGCTCTTATGAGTACTGATGTTTTCTATGAAGCCCCTCTTCTCCTAACTTTTCCATCCTGCTCAATGGTGTTCCTTCTAATCCTCTCAATGTTACAGAGGGGCTTCAACAAGGAAACCCCCTATCCCCTTTTCTCTTTATCATTGCAGCTGAAGGCCTTGGTCGTCATATTAAAAATAATATTAATGGAGGTCAGTTGAAGGGTTTGAACCTTTGGGTGTCAATTTTAACCCTTTCTCACTAGCAGTTTGTCGATGACATTATTCTTTTTTGTCAAGCTACTCTGAAAGAATCTAAAGCCATCTTATATGTTCTCAAAATTTTCATGGAAGCCTCTGGAACTGTCATTAACAATGAAAAATCAAATGTCTATTTTTTTAATACAAATCTATTATCTCAACGCTTCCTATCTTGAACTATGGGATTTAATTTAGGATCCCTTCCCATGAAGTATTTAGGAATTCCCCTCAGCCTTAATTCCCTTCGGGTTTCGGGCTTGAAAGATCTCCTTAATCGTATATAGGGCCACCTCCAGAATTGGGATTTCAGGGTCCTCAATGCTCCTAGTCAGTTATTCCTATTGCGATCAGTCTTACAATCTATTCCAATTTATCATTTGTTTTGGTTGGTAGCCCCTAAAACCAGTTGTACTAATATGGTCAAGATATTCAAAAAATTTGTGTGGCAAGGTTCTCAACAAATACGAAAGTGGACTCTTCTTTCATGGGATAATCTTACCAAAATAAAGAGAACATGAGGATTGGGATTAAGAGATCCATATGCGCTGAACTAGGTGATGGGAGCTAAAATTTGGTGGAGATGGCATCAAGGGGGTGGGGATCTATGGAAAATAAATTGGGAAAGGAAATATGAAATGCCTCACACTACTACAGGAAAATTAAAGGTTCAAACATCTCCAAAAGATTCCAAAATTTGGAATTTGGAAGCCTTAAACAAAGATCTCATTCGAGAGCACGGTTTCTGGGAAATCAGAGGAGGAAATATAACCCTTTTTTGGGAGGATTCATGGCAAAAACGGGAATAATTAGTCAATCAATTAGACATAGGAGAAATCTTCCTATTCACCAGTCAGCCAAACACAAGGTCTGCATCACATTTCTGGAGTGGGGAGACTGAGATGCAATGGAGACAATGGAAATTAAAGGCACATTGATAAGATGCCCCTGAAACTCGTCAATGGGATAATTACGAAAAATAACTGAAAACCATAAAATTGATAGCAGTAACTGGAGAGAATATTTTGAGATGGGGATATCGTACTAAAGGAATGTTCACAATACAAGAGGGCTATTACATAAAATAAAATAAGTTACATAGTATAACAGTTCCTCTCTAAAAAAATCTAGACGGCTAAACATTAGACGAAAAGTGAACATTTTCTCTGGCTTGTTAGTCATAGTAAAATCCTTACCTCAGATCAGTTGCAGAAGAAATGGATTCATGGTTCGTCATTATGCATAATGTGTAAGAAGCACGATAAAAGTATTGAACACTTGTTGAATACTGGTGATCTGGTCGAGACTCTCTGGCTGAACATCTCCACCCTCCTCCAACAAACCGATAGGGACAATATGAGCATCAAACATACTAATGAAACTTGGAGAAAAGGGGGATATTCTAGCAAAGTCCTTAACAAAGCTTGGAGGCTATCTATGGGGTTTCTTCTAAGGGCCATTTGGAAAGAAAGTAACTGCACAAATTTTAGAGATGAATATAGGCAAAAAGAACAAATATGTCAACCGATCCTCAATAATATTAGATAGACAAATCTATCCAAGAAATGGGATGAAGACTGGAAAAAAAATGAAAATGAGGCTCGTATCCTAGATATGATTAACCTAAAACCTCAAATGTTGAGCCAGTGATTGCGGAAACAAAAAAAACTAGGGAAAAAACCACAAGACAAATTTTAGGTTCCACAGCAAGGGTTTTTGAAACTTAACTATCATGGGGCCTCTAAAGGGAACCCGGGTCAGGCAGGAGCAGGTGGTATATTCCATAATTTGCAAGGTTTTGTTTGTAGAATATATGTGATGGACCTAGGGTTTTCTATGAACAATGAAGCGGAGCTAATGGCAGTCAAACAAGGGTTACTAATAGCAGTAAGAGAACGATACCACAGAATCATAGTAGAAGGGGACTCTGTTATGGTGACATGGGTACTACTGAATATGTAACAGGGGATACGATGGGAGAAAATTAGCCAAAGTTGGAGAACTAAACGCCTAATCTATGAAATCATTATGATCATCTCTGACATAGGTTACCTCATTCCATCGCATGTTTTCAAAGCACGGAATGAAGTGACCAACTGCCTGGAAAATTGGGGATGCACTCATGCGAGACGGCATTTGGATATTAACTAGGCAGATGTGGCTCATGAAGGAGAACTATAGCCTCTACAGATAATCGTCAATAGAGACATTGATATTTATCGGGATCCCTGATCGGGGTGCCACGCGAGAGATGGGAGGCGCGAGGTGACACGCGGCGGTGTGTACCACACGGACACTCGAGGATAGTTGACGGAAGGTGATTGGAGGGGAGATACCACCACTCACATGATATAATTATGGGCAATGTATATGGTAGAGGCCAACTAACCATGTCAGAAATGTATGGGAAACAGCGACGACACATTAAGGGGTTTATGAAGGAAGGTGAGGGAAAGGGCGGTATCGTTTTCTAGTAGAATTCAGAGGAAGGAGGAGTAGACGTTGTGCGGGAGAAGTTTGGAGCGTTGCAATCACACCCTGTCACCTGGTATGTGGTCTATCCCCTAAATATGTATGTCTCGGCCAGCTTAACAATTCTTTTGGCTTGTTACAATACATGTATCTGCGAAGAGATGTTTCCCTTGTTGTACAACTGGAATTCCACAGTTCATTGTCTGGTTTTAGATGAAGGATGTAAACCCTTTGTGGGTTTGCATGGCCGAGACTCTAAACTTTACCGTATCTATTCAATTTTTTTTTATTTTCTCTGCATGGCTACGACTCAGGAGGATTTAGGTTCATTGGCTTTTGAGCCTCTATGTTTCATGTATTTTTTTTCGAGCCCATCAGTCTCTTTCATTGTGTTTCTAAGTTTCTTTTTCTCCATACCTTCAACTGTTGAATCTCCCTGGCCCATGCACGCGGCTCTAGAGTCTCCCTGTACCTCGCACACTATATGTAATGCCACAGATTTAGCTTTCTTATCCCAAAATTATGAATTACAATGCATGGCTCTGAATGACTACCCTGCCAACTATGGTCGAAGCAATTGGAATTTTGGACCTGTTCTCCCTCATTCATTTCATCATGTGGGCAGTTCTTTATCGGGCATGTGGGCTGATCTTCGTGTCCTAAGGTCTAGGCCAGTTCTTAAAAGATTTAATTTTGTTTATAGAGGTTGCAATTTGGTTTCAATGGGCCTCTGACTTACTATGCTGAAGTTCTGTCCATACCTTGTCAAAGTTGTGATTCGGGAGGGGCTTTCTTGTTTGTGGGTCTATAACCTCTGGGTGCTGAGGAATTTCAATCTTTCTATTGGAAAACTCTGGCCCCGGAAGGTGGCCAACATGCTGGATTTGATGTGTATGTGTCTCGCCATGTATTTCCATTCCTGTCAGAACAAAATTTTCAATCCTACCACCCTTCTCTATAGCCTACTGCTGAGAAGGTGGAACGTAGATGGCTCTTGCTCTACTCATTTCCAAGATGTCACGCCCGACAATGCGGGTCCTTTTCATTTTTATTTGTATAAAACAATTATTGACTTTACGCTGCAATATACAAGTTTCTATAAATTTTATACATGTGTTACTCAACCACTGGGCAAGAACTTGCTACAGCACTGTTATTTTATACAACGGTCGGTGATAATGCATACAAATATGGTTAAAGGATAGACGACCAAGAAGGAGGCTAAAGACAACGGGAAACAAAAAAAAACCAAGCCTACTGTGGGCCCTAACAAGAGAGGAAGAAAGTCAGAGAAAGAGGTAATGGAAAACCTCTTTGATGCCTATTCTATAGACATTCTGCCACAAGTTTGAAACCTTATCTCTGGATGGGAGAGAGACTGTAATACCAAGGAGGAATGAAAAATACAGGAGGAGGCAATGGATTTCCTAAAATACCTTGGTAACACAAGAAGCAGACTATCACAATTCCAGTAGTCTATCCATACCTATTGGATGTTTAAATGCGTTCTGGCCAAGGAAATCATGAGCATACAGGAAATTGGAGGAAAACTAAAAGCCACCTCTATTTTCAAGAGACAAGAAGAGAGATCCTAGAAATTCGCGTGTCCCAGCATCATGGTACTCTTTGTCTAGGCCGCATAGACCGTTAGCAGCAAACCATGCACCAAGTGGACATGCCTAGTTCTAGCGTAAAGGACCTGGCACCAATTGAGTCATCAGATGATTGACATAGTATTTTCTCTGGTTTTTGCCTATGCGTATTGCGGATAGCATTTACTATTTGAAGTTAGAGTATGTAAGAGATAGTAAACTAGACATAGCTGATAGAAGGTTTAAACTTTTTTTAGGACTCATTAGATTATAACTCTTTAAAGTGGCCAACAAACCTGGTTTCCTTCTAGGAGATTGAATTCATCAAATTTTGATATGATGTAACTTGCTATTTTTTTATTAATAGAAAATAAAAAGAGTGCACTAAACTTTTTAAAAAAATTTATAAATAAAATATTTTTATATAAATTTTAAATAAAAGATTATTTAATATTAATTTTGTAATATATATAGATTAAAAAATGTAAATATTTTTCAATATTTACTATAAAATTAATATATAATATTTAAAGATATATATTAATAATAAAAGAATATGAAAATATAAATATATAATAAAAATACAAAAATTCTTATGAACTCACATATTTATCTTAGTTCCATATAAGTATATTAGCATAAATATAATAAAATCATTATAGATAAATAAACATCAAAATTATTTAGGTGAAAATCTTATTTAATAAATATGGAGTTAGAATACATCTATATACATTTAATAAATATTAAAGATCTATATACATTTAATAAACATTAAAGTTTACTAGAACCACATATTTATCATAGAGTTTAGAGTTTCTGTATATATATAACAAGATAGATCTATTGATTTTTTTTAATGAATACAAAGTTAAAATATTAATAGTTATTAAAATCCAATCATCTAAGAAAAAAAGTGATAACATAACATAACATATTATATTATATATATATATATATATATATATATATATATATATATAATTATAATTATAATTATAATTTTTTTAAATTTTACTTTAAATAATTTTAAAATTTTATTTTATATTTCAAAACAAATAATAATAAGAATGAAACTCTTTATAAAAAGTAAATAGGTATAAAAAAAATATTTTATTTTGATACAAAATATTAATTTTTTTTATAAATTTAAATTTAATTTAAGTATATATAAATTTATTCTAAAATTCACACAATCACATTTTACAATATTCAATTTTCTAATTTTTTAAATAACATGAATGGAAATGTCAAGAACAAAAAAAATACAAACATCACGTATCAAATTTAATGTAACAACTAAATATCAAAATTAAATTACTATATGTATTGATTGCTTTTTAGTCGTTTCATAAAAAAATCCTATTTATTCCAAGGTTTAAATAGTAGAGACCCATAATAAGGTAATATGCATAATATTTTGAATATTATGTCACGGATAAATAGGATTTTCCATCTTTGTCTTTAGGATGAAATAATAGTTGGTTTAAATATGGACAAAAAAACTAATAATGTGATTAATTGGGAAAAACAATTTAGATGGACTACATAAACTTGAAATCAAATAATATTAGTACTAATATATTTATTACGCCTTAAGGCATTCTTATTTGAAAACAACTCCCCTAGCTGCCAATGTGTCCATGTTTGAGCCATTGGATCAAATGTTAGACGATTGAAACATTTTAGGCCATTAGATCTAAAATTTTTAAGTTTAAATGATGTTATTAAAAAATTGTTAGATTTAAATAAAATTTATAACAAAAAATTAAACTCCACACTAACCAATTAATTTAAAATAAATGGATAAAAAACACTATAAAAAAGGAAAATAACTATTCTTATTTGAAAAGAACTCCCCTAGCTGCCAATGTGTCCATGTTTGTGCCATTGGATCAAATGTTAGATGATTGAAATGTTTTAGGCCATTAGATCTACAAGTTTTAAGTTTAAATGATGTTATTAAAAATTTGTTAGATTTAAATAAAATTTATAACAAAAAATTAAACTCCACACTAACCAATTAATTTAAAATAAATGGATAAAAAAAACTATAAAAAAGGAAAATAACTATTGGTCAAAATACAATAAAAAATAAAAATAATAAACTAAAATAATAACAAACTATAAAAACAGCCCATGGTATTGACCCATGGTATTCATGTGGAATGTAGTTTATTTAAAGGGGGGAATTAAGATAAGTATTTAGGTTTTGGTGACTTTTAAGTTAAAAAGATGTTATTAAAAATTTGTATGGTGAGTTTTGTTTTATTAAGCTTTAATCTAGATGTGCAGAGAATGAATCTATCTCAAGTCCCAAAAAATATTCTTATTTCTCTTCTTATTCTAGCTTGCAGTAGTTGTTGCATATAGGAACATTTAGATATGATAAGAAAAATGTGATATTCTATTGTAATTTTCTCTACAAATGTGATGGAAAGTGTCCCCTAAATGTTGACAATTTCATGGTTAATGTAGTATAAGCTACATGAAAATTTACATTCTTGTATACAATATCAAGAAATCTATGCCCAATATCAAACACCATAGAGCAAGACATGTTCACCAATTCAACAGTTGCTTCCAAATCTCTCTTAGTGCTAGAGTTGTTTTCTCAATAAAATTGTTTTTTCTTCTCTTGATGAAACCATCGTTGTTGCATATAGGAGAATTTAGCTTTGATAAGAAAAGTGTGATAATGTGTTATCATTTTCTCTACAAATGTGTTGGATTTTTTTTCTCAATAAACATTTTTTTACTGCTCCTTAGTGATGAAATCCATATTTGTTTCATATAGGATCATTTATATTTGGTAAGAAAAGTGTGATACTGTGTTATAATTTGCTCTACATATGTGTAGGAGTGTTTTTCACAATAAACTTGTAAAATAATAATAAACTATAAAAATAGCCCATGGTATTGACCCATGGTATTCATGTGGAATGTAGTTTATTTAAAGGGGGGAATTAAGATAAGTATTTAGGTTTTGGCCACTTTTAAGTTAAAACGATGTTATTAAAAATTTGTATGGTGAGTTTTGTTTTATTAAGCTTTACTCTAGATGTGCAGAGAATGAATCTATCTCAAGTCCCAAAGAAGATTCTTATTTCTCTTCTTATTCTAGCTTGCAGTAGTTGTTGCATATAGGAACATTTAGATATGATAAGAAAAATGTGATATTCTATTGTAATTTTCTCTACAAATGTGATGGAAAGTGTTCCCTAAATGTTGAAAATTTTATGGTTAATGTAGTATAAGCTACATGAAAATTTACATTCTTGTATACAATATCAGGAAATCTATGCCCAATAGCCAACACCATAGAGCAACACATGTTCACCAATTCAACAGTTGCTTCCAAATCTCTTTCAGTGCTAGAGTTGTTTTCTCAATAAAATTGTTTGTTCTTCTCTTGATGAAAACCATCGTTGTTGCATATAGGAGCATTTAGCTCTGATAAGAAAAGTGTGATAATGTGTTATCATTTTCTCTACAAATGTGTTGGATTTTTTTTCTCAATAAACTTTTTTTTACTGCTCCTAAGTGATGAAATCCATATTTGTTTCATATAGGATCATTTAGATTTGATAAGAAAAGTGTGATACTGTGTTATAATTTTCTCTTCATATGTGTAGGAGTGTTTTTCCCAATAAAATTGTTTTTACTTCTCTTAAGTGATGAAATCCATCATGCATATAGGAGCATTTAGCTCTCATAAGAAAAGTGTGACACTGTGTTATAATTTTCTCTATAAATGTGATGGAAAGTTGCCATGAATTTTGGCAATTCAATTGTTAATGTAATATAATCTAAATACAAATTCATTTATTCTACACAAGATCAAGAAATCTATGTTGAGTAGCCAACACTAGAGAACAAGACATGTTCGCCAATTCCATAAATGCTACCAAATCTAATTTTCAATGAAGTAGTCTTCAAAACTTCCTAGCTCTATTTTAATTACATAAATGCATTGCAAACCATCTGATAGTATTTACTTCAGTTGTTTTATTTGGACATGTTGCAAAATGACATATTGTGCCAAGAAGTTTGCTATATCTTATGTATGTTTTTGGTTGATAACTCTTATCATCAATATCTTTGCAACCTCCATAATGTTCTTCCATGGAAGCAAAATTTTCCAATCATTGCTTCATGATGGCTCCTTCTTTGCAACATCTTATTTCTTTTAGGCTACTCTTTCATATTCTATTGCCTTAAGGCGTTTCTTTTGCAACATGTGGTGCAATTGCTAGTTATCATCTTTTTCAAAGAAAAGTGGGTTGCTTTATTTATTTTTAGTCAACCAAATTATTTTCTCTACTTTCCTCATACAAAACCAAAGTGTTTAGCTTAACTAATAGATAAAATGATTCTTTTCTCGATAGTTTTTCCGATCAAACTTACTAAAAAAATTAATAAAAAAATAATAAAGAGTTTTCAGAAATATAAATTGAAGTTGTTTAATCTATAAAATCAGTAAAAACTTTATGCATTGAAAAATATATTCTAAATAAATATTTAGATTAAAAAAATAAAATAAAAAAAATTAATTTAAAAATAAACCACTTTAAATGGTTCTAAACTTCCACTAACACTTATAATATGATTACTATTAAAAACATTATAAAAAACAAACCCATTCCATTTCATTTTATTTATTAGTTAAATGCCAAAACAAAGAAATATATAATTAATGCAAACATATAAAAAAAAATTCATCCAATAAGATGAGCAAAACCAACCTGCAGGAAGAGCGGAGGAGGGCAGGAAGAGATTTCTTGTGAATAGCTACCTTTGGGAATAAGCCGCTTAAGCTCCACAGTGGGTGAAAAATCCACAAAATCATCAATGGCAGAATCTGTGACAGCCTCAGCAAGCAGAGCTCCCTCTCCGTTGCAGTTGATTTCGACACGTCCATCTGGGCTTGTTTTGAGTCTCCCTGCCATGGGATAAAAGGGCACCAGCACCTTATTCAGAGCTTCCTTGAGGATGTCCAATGAGAAGAAATCGGGACTGCCATTGAACCTGTAGAAATACACAGTTGGAGTATAAGTTCTCGGAACAACTTGGTCTGCATTTGACAACCAAAGATCCCGCTGTGGTGTTGGTGACGCAGGCCGTACCATTTCCATTTCCTTCAATGTAATAACCATTGGAAACGATCCAACACTCGATGCACCAGCACCACAGGATGTTGGAGGAAAATCAGAGGTGGTTTATAGATCACCAAAATCAGATATTGAACGTTCGATGAGAGGAGAACGTTTGTTCCATTTAACATTAGTTGCAGTAATAGTGGACAACCCTAATATCGGTTGCACATTTTTGGATACCGATTAAGTGGCCTGCACGCGCTCACCTTTCCGTACCTGGTTGGCCCATCTTTCCACCTTTCCGTACCTGGTTGGCTCATCTCTCTAGGCAAATATTATGTATGTATTATTTGGCACGCCCTCACCTTTCCCTAAGCACTATCTATTATTCTAATAGCACTATCTATTATTCTAATAATTAGTAAAAGACTTTTTCATCGAAATCTATTATTCTAATAGCACTATGTATTAATCTAATAATTAGTAAAAGACTTATTCAATTGACAAAATGAAAAGACACCACCTCTCCGTACACCGCTGCTGCAGAGCAGTTAGTAATGTGTCGGCCCAATGCTTATCGAAAACATGGTCCAATACCCTGGAATTTGACATTATGTAGAATTTTTTTTATTAAATTTTGAAACTACACTTTTAACTCATAAAAATAGGAGTCTTTTGATCTACGAATTGGGCGCTGATGTGACAGCTCTCGATCCCCTGCTCAGGCGACCTCACTCTTCTCCGGCTCGATGTAGACCCCGCTTCTCCAATTACCGACAGCAGTGGATGGCGACAGAACCTCTGACTCCCGACGGACGTTAGCGTCGACGTTAGCGTGGACCTCACCCTCCGCCACGTCCCTCCCCCGCGCCACTCCTCCCCCACCTTCTGCTCCTCCCCACCTACCTCCATCAATGCTGCGAATATTTGAATTTTGAAATTTGAACAAATGCCGCGTAATATTACCATCACTGCTCGTCATTCGCCGGCATTCAAACAACACCCAAGCAGCTCCGCTCCGTCCCAAGCAGTGTCGCGACTAATCAGCTCAGCAGCTTAGCTTGTACAATATTGCAGTCCAGTCCGAGGAGCGGAGGTAAAATTCAATTTCCTATTTTAAAATTCCTAGTACCCTAATTCTCTGCTTTATTCAATTCAAGAGCAATAAGAGGAAGTTGGGTATTGTTTTATCAAAGTCCCATTTAGGGGCTTTAGGTAAAGTAGTTTGCAAGCTATATATTATTACCTCACGTGCTCTGGGAGTGTTCAGTATCTGAATAAGTGTTTTTGTTGCAGAAATTGGGCTGCTTTTAGTGCCTGCAGAGTTATTTGTGAGGGAATTCTTATTTTGGATGCATTTTTGTGCATGCGCACATTAGATTTTATCACTGAATCCAATGTGGGCACTTACGACGATGGGTGGAACCGTTGGGTCACATACGACGATGGGTTCTTATGTTTCAAGGGATTTGTAGGGCACCTTATTTCCCATGAGAGCACCAAATTAGTGGTGGTTAACCCTCTCTTTTCTAAAGAGTGGCGGATATTGAGTCTACTAGCCCCGCTCGACCCACTTTCGACGTTTTACGCAGGGATCGCGTTTGACCGGACTAACGGCATTTGCAAGCTTATATTATGGCAGAAGTTGGGAGTGTGTAAGTCTGCGATGACTACTTTCATCTACAACTTTAAGGAAAGCATGTAGAAGAATGGAATGGATTCGCTAATTGTAGTGGTTATCCATATGTCCAACGCCGTCCTCAACTTGTGTCTCAGCAATTCTTGTGTTGGCTTCAATACTCATTGGGCACGACTTCACCTGCAGACAGAGTATTGGTGTTTGATGTGGAACAGGAGATGTGGATGGACCCACTTCTATTTCCTCCGATGTTGCGGGGTGAAATGTTGTTCACATTTATTTTTTAACATAAAAGCGCACTCCATGATAAATAAAATCAACGACAAAGGCCACATGATATTGGCACTATGGAAATTCCATATGAAGGAAAGAGTCTGGAGACGCGTGGAATTCATTCCATGACCTCTTTTTTGTTTTCTGGATGGTTTTTATCCAGCAATGACAGGTAGGGGATTCTGGGGATTAGAACATGGAAGCTTTTCTAATTCCCATGTCTCTATTTTTGACATGTCCAATCTGCGTTGGAAATATATGGCGAAATTCCAATCAGCTATTGTCATGGAGCCCAGTGTCTTTAGATTGGTTTATTAAAGTATTTGTTACTCTGTGCAATTAGTGCTTGGGACAACTATCTGGAACTGTATTGCACAGTCTAAAATTTTATTATTATTAAGTATGGTCATGGAGCCCAGCATCTTTAGATTGGTTTACTAAAGTATTTGTTACTCTTATCGTTTGGAACAACTATCCTGTAATGTATTGAACATTACTACTTTTTATTATGGTTAAGTATTTGAAAGATTTTTTGAAGTTGACTTTCCACTCTGTGTTGTCTATAGATAATTCTTGAAAGTGAGTGTTGGATCAGAGATGTAAAGGAGGAACATTACAAAGAGCATATAAGAATAATGGTAAATTTGGATATAACAAATTAAGGTATTTTTTATTGTGTTTAAAAGTTTTTTTTTTTAAGTTTATTTTGTATTTGATGCATGTTTATAAGTAATTTTTGAAAGTGAGTTTTGAATTACATATATAAAGGACCATGAGATAGGGAGAGCTACCACCACTTTTGAGAAGCCTCAATGTTGGAGTAGAGTGGGAAATATTGTCCATAGGGAGACCCATGTAACCTATTTTGTGTCTCAAACCCAAAACTATGTCTAGGGCCAGCCCCTAGACTATGATTTTAGAGAGGTTCTTCACTCATTATGCCACTTTTAGCCATCCACTCAATCCCTAAAAGGTCCTATGCTAGCATGATGTCAACATTTCAGCTCACACATATGGAGATTTATTTAATTTGTTAAAGGCTACTAGGTTGACTTGTGACCTAGGGTGTTTCTTACACATTCCTTTGTGTTTTAGAGGGACTTGTAGGCTAATTGGGCATTAAAATGCCTCATATATATTTGTAAACATGTCATTGTAATCTCACATCATCAAATAGTTGGATATTTCAGCCTCTTGGACTCCTATGGACCCTTACTCGTAAGATATTTAGAATCAATGATGGAATTATTGTTGAAGATTTGTTTGCTATGTCTAATGTATGAAATAATTGATTCTAGGTCATGCTAAATTGTGCCCTTATTTGTTGAAAATTAATTTAATGCTATCTAGATCAAATATTACATGCACTAATGATACGTAAAGTGTGAATTGATGGTCCTAGTGGTGATTCTTAATTATCTCTCCCTTGAAAAATTAAATCTCCATTAGATAGGTAATTGTTCAAGATTTGATGCTAGGACATCAAGATTTTGACCTCCTTAGTAAAACTTTGTCTAATCTAACACATCATAGATCCATTTACACCATGGACAGGGGAATGATCCATATAGTTGGTGATCATAACTCTTTCTTATCCATATTTTCTCTATCTTTAAGTGGACACTTTCAAGATGAGGCTAGAAAACTAGGGCTTCATGTGAATCCATGGGCAAGGTGATTTTTCTGAATAAGAGAGCCTAAACATAAATAGGATATTATTTTCCACAAAATTTATCCTTTTGGTGGGCATATTCATCAAGTTCATCCACAAACCTTATTTTCATAGTTATTTTCCAAAGAGGGAAACCTTAGTTTTTCCTTGCTTTAACCTAAGGCCTTTCTTGAATGTTTCAGGAGCCTTAGAATTGTTAGCATACATTGTTGGAAACCTTTTCTCTTATCCTCTACCTATGAATAATCCAACATTAATCAAATATATCAAACCCTAGGTCTTGTGACTTTTTTCTAGGTCTCATCATATGAAATGAATTGTCCCGTTGTGGATAATTGAACCTAAATTGTCACTTTCTTTAAGAGTTCCTAGTGAGTTTATCCAATATATTAACCATAGAATACTTGTAGTAAGTGATTTCTCTCTTAATGGGACTCCTCCCATCAATGTTTCAGGAGCCTTTCTTGAATGTTTCAAGAGCCTTAGAATTGTTAGCATACATTGTTGGAAACCTTTTCTCTTATCCTCTACCTATGAATAATCCAACACTAATCAAATATATCAAACCCTAGGTCTTGTGACTTTTTTCTAGCTTTCATCATATGAAATGAATTTTCCCGTTGTGGATACTTGAACCTAAATTGTCACTTTCTTTAAGAGTTTAGAGTGATTTTATCTAATATATTAACCATAGAATACTTGTAGTAAGTGATTTCTCTCTTAATGGGACTCCTCCCATCAATGAAAGTATATAAAGTGTAAAGGGTTTTCGTTGTAGTGACAGTGGGACACTAGAACTTTGTTGACTCTTGGTCTAGTTTATGCCTTGTAGGGTTTAGGTGTACAAGGTCTCCTAGATTCTCAAGAAACACATATACTTGGTATCTCTACTTATGAATTTCATTCTCATGGTTCCATGACATTTTCACACATCAAAGAATGTGAATCATGTGTTGGAAGCATATTTGGGTGAGTTTTGAAGGTGAATTTCTAACCACTACAAGAGTCTAAGATGCAAATTTCAACTACACAAAGATAGTGAAATATTAAATGATGACATCAACCTTAGTAGTGTTTATTAAACAAGATGCAAGTTCAAGATCTTTTTATTGTTGCAAAACAAGGGACTACACAAACATAGTTAAATAGTAAATGATGGAAAAGAGATAAAAATTAGTAATCAAAGTGAACTTAAATGTAGAAACAAGAATGTTACATAATCTATGTAACCAAATAGAAATACCACAGAGATGCCTTGACCTAGATTGTTGCTGAAATTGTTGCTTAATGCACAATTAAGGTTTACTATTTGCAAGCTTTTACTTCAACAATGTGTTTTATTTCCTTATACAATAGAGTAGGAGTGCTTTAGTTTCATTACACTTACCAATTTTTTCCTTATTTAATTGAAATTACCATAGTTTTGATTGTTTTCTTTGGTTCTTTGTAATTTTAAGTTTTTCCTATAGGATAGAATAGTTAGAATGGTCTTTCTATAACTAGATTTCATCTCTGTATTTCCACCTATATAAAACTCAAAAAAATAAAGAGATAGTGGTTACTACACATATAGTTCTAACCCCTCTCTTGTATGAAAATTAGGTTGTAAATTAAAGGGAGACCCTTGGGAGTTGCAGCATTATTGCTGCAATCCTAAGGGCGATCACTTTTGGCACGGAAAAAATGCATTACCATTTTCATTTCAAAAAAATTACAATTTTTTATTATTATTGAACTTGAGTGTTCGATTAGATATGTAAAGGAGGAACATTACAAATATCATATAAGAATAATGGTAGATTTGGATATAACAAGTTAAAGCATTTTTTATGAAGTGTTTAAAATATTTTTGTTTTTAGTTTATTTTCTGCTTGATGCATGTTTATAAGTAACTCTTGAAAGTGTGTTTTGAATTACATATATAAAGGAAGACCATCACAAAGAGCCGAATATAAGAATAGTGGTAGATTTGGACATAGCAAGTCAATGTATATTTGGGGTAGAGAAGAAAATAAAAATGAAGACAAATTATAATGTGCAGAAAAGAAGTTAAAAGTTTCAAGATTGATAGAACTAAATTTAACATGTGCCTTTTAAACAATTTGAGAAAAATAGAGATTTATTGTTGTTGTAATACAATTGAGTTCATTGGAATACCAAGGGATCCAAGTGAAGAATACATAATGATAGAGGAAGTGGGACATTAGGTTGGTTTGGAGATTGAGAATAGGGGATAGAATTTTTTTAATGTTCTTAAATGCTAACATCTGAAGCAAAAACCAACTATACAAATATTATACATGTATAAAAATAGACATGAGACAAATAAGATGGAATATGTGAAATAGATCCCTTTATAATGATAATACAAAGATAACAATCAATTCTCACATGTATCTTAAGTTGGGTCAATCTTTCACTAAGAAAATCTCCAAATACAAAAATACTTGAGAAGACAGCGTATAGCCTTTTATCCCTCATAAAATCCTAATATTTTGGTTAACTAATACAAATTACCTTGTTGAACTTATAAGGTGGATTATTTCACATTATATAACTATCTATTTGATGGGCCCTATTCAAAGAGGATTCATAAATACTAACTCCTAGGTAGCCTAATATAGGGACTTTGGTATCACAAAAGAGGATGGTCTCACACCGTGAGATAGAGAGGGTTAGCACCAGCTTTGAAAAGCCCGAAGGTTGGAGTAAAGTAAGAAATATTGTCCATATGGAGACCCATGGGATCAATTTTGTGCCCCAAACCCAAAACTCTAGTCTACAAGATTATTATGACAAATATCTAGGGCCAACCCCTAGACCATTATTTTAGAGGGATTCTTCACTCATTATGGCACTTTTAGCCATCGACTTAATCCCTAAAAACGCATATGCTACCATGATGTAAACATTTCAGCTCACACATATGGAGATTTATTTAATTTTTTAACTGCTACTAGGTTCCCTTGTGACTTAGATTGTTTCTTTCACATTCCTTTATGTTTTAGAGGGACTTGTAGGAGAATTAGACATTCAAATGCCTCATATATATTTGTAAACATGTCATTGTAACCTCACATGATCAACCACATGGATATTTCAGCCCCTTTTTGTGCTCTGTGCCTCTATTCTTAAAATATTTTGAGATGTATTGATGCACTTTTATATTTGTAGATAAAGAGTATTTCTTTTGAGATATTATTTGGAACTGATGATGGAATCTATTTGTGTGTTATCTAGTAAGAGTCTTTATTGCTGAATATTTTTTTTCTATGTCTACTTTATGGAATAATCAATGAGGCCATGCTAAATTGTGTCCTTATTTTTTGAAAATTAATTTAATGCTATCTAGCTCAAATATTGCATACACTAATCATATGTAACTTTTGAATTGACGGTCCTAGTGGCGACTCTTTATTATGTCTCCCTTGAAAAATTTAATCTCCATTAGATATGTAATTGTTTAAGATTTGATGCTAAGACATCAATATTTTGACCTCCTTATTTAAACTTTTGCTAATATAGCACATCAAAGATCCATTTACACTATGGAAAAGGGAATGATCCATATAGCTGGTGATCATAACTCTTTCTTATCCATAACTCGACCCTTTCAAGATGAAATTAGAAAACTAGGGCTTCATGTGAATTTCTAAGAAAGGTGAGTTTGAGGGATAAGAGAGTCTAAACATCAATAGGATATTATTTTCCACAAAATTTATCCTTTAGGTGGGCATATTATTCAAGTTCATCCACAAACTTTATTTTCATAGTTATTTTCCAAAGAGGGAGACCCTATTTATTCCTTGATTTAACCTAAGGGCTTTCTTGAATGTTTCACGAGCCTTAGTATTGTTACTATATAGTGTTGGAAACATTTTCTCTTATTCTCTTACTCTGAATAATCCAACATGGATTTCTAAAAACATGATTCATGAATATTGTGAGTTTTAGAAATCTCACTGCCTTCATTATCCTTATACCAAAATTTTCACTATGCCTCTGCCTAACCCCTCCACTTTCCATCTAGGATTTCCAAACAACCTGCTCCTTCTCATGTTCACCAAGTGCCTTAAGCATTGATGGTCTCAAAACTATCTCTGTAGGCTCTTTAGATAAATTAAGTTCATTGGATTTTGGATCTTCAATACATCAATTTGTCAAAAACTCTGTTTTTTACACTTGAAGACCCCAAGCCAAGATTTCAGTCAAACACGAAGTGAAAAGAGCTTCACACTAGGTCATTAGGGTTTCATAGGTTGTAGGGTTATCCTTGGTGTTTTGAGCTCTGTTTTTCCTATGCTAGAAGCTGAATCAAATGTGAAAGAAGGTCAGCACCTGTTTGTCCAAGATAGAGAAGAAAACCTCCAAAGAAGGCTACTTTGTCAATTTCAAAGTTTTGCACAAGGTAAATGTGCTTGCCATTTCTACAGGAGTTCCATGAGGTAGATTAGCGAACAGAATTGATAAAATAACTGATGTGTTCCAGAAAGAAGAGAGGAAGTAGCTTATGTCCAAGGAAAATCAAGGTTTCTGAGCGTGATTGGGCCAGCAGTATGCCAAACAAGGATCCAATGCAACAAATCACATGGAGGAGGCACACCAAGAGAACCAAACATGGAAGAAATTTCTTAGAAATTATGAATGAAAAAGGGAAAAAGGTGAGGTGAACTAGGCAGAAATGAATGAACTTGAAAGGGCTATAGATAACTTAGAAGATAACACTAATAATTTTTCTCAAACACCCCAGAAACCTAAGGTTTTGGAAAGATAGTCAAGGGAGGTGAAGTAAAGATGACTAAAACCTCCATGATGACAATAAAAGGAAGGTTTGAAGAAACTATTGTAGGTGACTTCCAGAGTTTGCCAAGGTAAAGTGTCTCACTGCCTCAAGAGAAAGAGAATGCAAAGAGTATCAGTGAGAGGAAGGTCAAGCTCCCATTTTTAGTCATTTACACTCAATGATCAAAGGGATAAAAACATATGGTAGAGCTCCAAGATGGAAAACCAAACTGATTATAAGGTTGCTACTGTGTGACTAAATATGTCAAAATCCAAGAACATCAGAAGGGGCTAAATCAGTATGTCATGGCACCTGGAAATCAGGCGTGGCCAAAGAGGAGATAGCCAATAGCCTTCAAAATAAGATAACCATCAGTATCTTGGATGCCATGAATCAGATGGTTGTTGCCTAGAATAGTAGGTTTTTGATATGGCCATGCACAACATATTCTATCTTGCATCCAGATTGAAAGATTTGCAAAAGATGTGTATGGTTTGTAGATTCTACTATTTAATGATATAGATACGTGCTTTTACTTCTTAGATGCCATGAATGTTGTGAAACTGAAAATGAGACATTATCTGACATTATCTGGTATCCATAGGTACAAGGCTACTGGTTTTCCAACCAGTGTTACAATTCACATCTTAGGTTGCAGTTTCGAGCTTCACAAGGTATACAAACCAGTCCTTGTCTCCTTAAATTCTGAAGAATTTTTCTAAGCTCAGTACCAATTTATGCATGTACTTATGGCTTTTTTGTGCTGGCAGTTCCCTTTGGTGTCCAAAAGCGGGTATTTCAAGAGGGAGCTCATGGATGGTAAAGAGATTTATTTGAACCCTCTAGGCGAGGCTAGGATTTTTGAGCTAATAGCAGCTTATTGCTACGGCTCTACCATCCTCATGGGACCGTCCACCATTGCTGCCATACGATGTGCTTCAGAGTTCTTTGAAATGACAGAGGAGCAATACAAAGAAAATCTATGCAGAAGAAGTCAACTGTATTTCTAGGAATTTATACTCAAGAACTGGGATGACACCATTATAGCTCTCTGGAGCTGCGAGGAGCTTCATCCCATAGCCCGGGAGCTAGAAATCGTCAGCGCTGTGTTGAGGCGCTGGCGCTGTTGGCCTGCTCCGAAATCATGAATGAGAAGCGGGGGTCCACATCGATTCTTTTGACACCCATGGAACTTGGGTTTGATGGGGCTGGTCACATGGAGAATTATGACAAAGACTGGCTGATCGAAGACCTGTTAACACTCCCAATCGATTACTTTCGCCAGATAATGGAGTCATAACTGTTTTTTATACAAATTGATTCCGTTATGATCCTATTTATACAAATGACAGCATGCAATACATCTTCGAAAATTTTCCGCTGGAAAATGATTTTCAACATGAAAAAAATTTAAACATTTTTTAAAAATTGTTTCTTAATTTGATTACAAAATATGTAACATGTAACCCAATTAAATAATAAATGTAACAAAAATTATAAATACTCAAAATGGTTTAAAGAATAAAATGAAAAACAAATTCCAACATTGATGAAGAGGGTATATAAACCTTTAAAAATACTTACATTGCAAGCAAAACATATATAATATGAAACTCAAACTTCTAACCTTTATAAATAAATTTCCAACCAAAACATTTTATTCATCATTCCACCCATATCATTCAAAATTAAATTGCTTAATACTCCTTGAATAATTTCAAATATTTGACCTTACAAAAGACAAATATGATTTCAATTTTATCAATCATTCCTGAGGAGCATTGTAGAATATAAACTATCCTTGATTTTTAAAATGCGATCATAGTCCTTCAATAGATTTGACTTTTTAACCGACAAAAATACTTTCAATTTTATCAATTATTCATAAGAGGATGGTAAAATACAAGAAAACAAATATTCCACAATATTTTTCATCAATATTGATATACATTTCAAAATTTAAAGTAATAACATGAAATTATCTATCTATCTATATATAGATATATATTCCCTCAATCAATGTCAATTAGTAATTTTTTGGATTAATTTGGAGGAGGCTCAAAATCAGATTTATAGGTTATTACTAGAATAACAAAAGTATATACAACAACCTTTTTTGGTTTAGGTTGTCACTATAACATAAAGAGTATATCTAGTAGCTTGCAAGCTAAATAAACTAATAAATTATGATTTCTTAAAATTATGGTGAATTGCTAACTTGTTGGAGTAATCTCTATAAAACCTAGAATTCGTTATCACTAAAACACCAAGAGTATATCCCATTGTAACAAAAAATTTAGATATATCAATAACTTATAACTTACCAAAAACCATAGTATATAATAATAAAGTACAATCTTTAAAGAAATATTTTAAAATCTTTTCAATATATAAAAATAGAAACAAATTCATAGCATTACCCCTTACAAATTCATAGCATTATATATATATATATATATATATATATATATATATATATTCTGCAAGTATCTAAGTCTCTATATTTTTATATATTTTCTGTAAATATTGGAGACTATATGTTGAATAAGATAAATTATATGCGTCTATTTTAATCATGCTCATCATCTCTACAATTAATATTGCAATGAAGAGTAGAATACCACGCCTCCTTGAGTAGAATATCAAAACTTAGAAAGCTGAGATATGACAAGTAGACCCATTCAAAACTTCATCATGCTAAGCCTCTATATAAACCACCAGGCAAGCTCAATAAACAAGAAAACGATGATGTCCAAGGTAATGGAAGAGGCTATGCTACAACCCAATGCATACTGAAACCCAAGAAAGGCATTAACAGTTCTTCTCATGCTTGTAGTTCTTCTCATTGTAGGCCTCGCTCGCTTTCCAAGCAAGAAGAAAAAAAAAAGACGCAGAAAATTCTCGGAATTTCCCTGATCTGAAACCAAAGTGAGGACCAGATATAAATACAAGTTCTCCACCTTGCAGACGCCCGCCCCACAAAAACGCCTGCAGCATACACCCCAGCAGCCTACCGCAATGAATCTGATAAACCGTGCAGTGATTTAAGTTTTGGGTTTGAGACACAAAATACGTTACATGGGTCTCCCTATGGACAATATTTCCCACTCGACTCCAACATTGAGGCTTCTCAAAAGTGGTGGCAGCTCTCCCTATCTCATGGTCCTTTATGTATGTAATTCAAAACTTACCTTCAAAAATTACTTATAAACATGCATCAAATACAAAAAAAACTTTTAAACACGATAAAATACACCTTAATTTGTTATATCCAAATTTACCATTATTCTTATATGCTCTTTGTAATGTTCCTCCTTTACATCTCTGATCCAACACTCACTTTCAAGAATTATCTATAGACAACACACAGTGGAAAGTCAGCTTCAAAAAATCTTTCAAATACTTAACCATAATAAAAAGTAGTAATGTTCAATACATTACAGGATAGTTGTTCCAAACGATAAGAGTAACAAATACTTTAGTAAACCAATCTAAAAGACGCTGGGCTCCGTGACCATATTTAATAATAATAAAATGTTAGACTCTGCAATACAGTACCAGATAGCTGTCCCAAGCACTAATTGCACAGAGTAACAAATACTTTAATAAACCAATCTAAAGACACTGGGCTCCATGATAATAGCTGATTGGAATTTCGCCATATATTTCCAACGCAGATTGGACATGTCAAAAATAGAGACGTGGGAATTAGAAAAGCTTCCGTGTTCTAATCCCCAGAATCCCCTACCTGTCATTGCTGGATAAAACCCATCCAGAAAACAAAAAAGAGGTCGTGGAATGAATTCCATGCGTCTCCAGACTCTTTCCTCCATATGGAATTTCCAGAGTACCAATATCATGTGGCCTTTGTCGTTGATTTTCTTTATCATGGAGTGCGATTTTATGTTCAAAATAAACATGAACAACATTTCACCCCGCAGCATTGGAGGAAATGGAAGTGGGTCCATCCACATCTCCTGTTCCACATCAAACACCAATACTCCGTCTGCAGGTGAAGTCGTCCCCAATGAGTATTGAAGCCAACACAAGAATCGCTGAGACACAAGTTGAGGACGGCGTTGGACATATGGATAACCGCTACAATTAGCGAATCCATTCCATTCCGGTAACTTCTTCCACATGCTTTCCTTAAAGTTGTAGACGAAAATAGTCATCGCAGACTTACACACTCCCAACTTCTGCCATAATTTAAGCTTGCAAACGCCATTAGTCCGGTCAAACGCGATCCCTATGTAAAACGTCAAAAGTGGGTTGAGCGGGGCGGGTAGACTCAATATCTGCCGCTCTTCAAAAAAGAGAGAGTTAACCACCACTAATTTGCTGCTCTCATGGGAAATAAGGTGCCTTACAAATCCCTCGAAACATATGAACCCATCGCTGTATGTAACCCAACGGTTCCACCCATCGCCGTAAGTTCCCACATTGGATTCAGTGATAGAATCTAATGTGGGCATGCACAAAACTGTATCCAAAATAAGAATTCCCTCACAAATAACTCTGCATAACTCTGCAGGCACTAAAAACAGCCTAATTTCTGCAACAAAAACACTTATTCAGATACTGAACACTCCCGGAGGTGAGGCAATTATATATAGCTTGCAAACTACTTTACCTAAAGCCCCTAAAACAGTAAATGGGACTCTGATAAAACAATACCCAACTTCCTCTTATGGCTGTTGAATTGAATAGAGCAGAGAATCAGGGTACTAGGAATTTTAAAACAGGAAACCGAATATTACCTCTGCTCCTCCGACTGGACTGCAATATTGTAACGAGTTGAGCTGCTGAGCTGATTCGTCGCGGCGCTGCTTGGGACGGAGCGGAGCTGCTTGGGTGTTGTTTGAATGCCGGCGAATGACGAGCAGTAATGGTAATATTACGCGGCATTTGCTCAAATTTCAAAATTCAAATATTCGCAGCACTGATGGAGGTAGGTGGGGAGGAGTGGAAGGTGGGGGAGGAGCAGCGCGGGGAGGGGAGGTGGCGGAGGGTGAGGTCCATGCTAACGTCCGTCGGGAGTCAGAGGTTCCGCTGCCGTCCACTGTCGTCGGCAATTAGAGAAGCGGGGTCCACATCGGGCCGGAGAAGAGTGAGGTCGCTGGAACAGGTGATCGAGAGCTGTCACATCAGCTCCCAATTCGTAGATCAAAAGACTCTTCCATAAAAATATTTTGAAATCTTCAATTCAAAGTGCTTGTGCTTGGGCTAATCTATTGGAGTAGTCTAGTCAGCAGGAGGAATTGCCTTGCTTCTGTCAAGCCGCAAAAACTCCGTGTTCCAAATGGCACTCTTATGTGCTTATTAGAATGATCCGCCTTTGTTTGATGTGTCTTGCTCGTCAGAATCGGCAACTAATGCTACTATTCTGATTCTAGTCATGAATTAGCAACATGTGTCGTAAATCGTTTATTTTGTAAAGTAGTACTCTAAAAAAACCTACATAATAATTCAGAAATTCAGGTAAGATTATGAAAAATTCAAGCAAAGATTTTTGAAAATCTGGTTTATAGTCGATAAACTTCAGTATTTTGAGTGGCATAAAGTTTTTGATGGTGCTCAATGCATTTCCACTATAAAAAAAATGCATTTCCACTATAAATAGTATTTAGATTTTTTTTTGTAAATTTTTAATCAATCGACCCTTCCATTCCTTGAGTACCTTAAAAAAAACTTTATATTAACTATTTTTTTTAAGTGCAGAAGGAGAAGATTAAAAATTTATAATAAGATTTCTTGTTGTTTGTTTTTTTTTCCAAAGTACCCCAACTTTTTTCATTTTATGTTTAATATTTTGTAATTATATTTGTTAATAATATATAAATAATTTTTGTCTTTAGTTTAAATTTTAATATTTTTTTAAACATATTTATATTAAAACTATTTTTTAAATAATATATTTGTGAAATATTTTTTCAAATATTGCTTCTTATGAAAAATTATTTAAGATTAATTTCTAGATTTTCAGTTCAATTTATCTTCTAGATAATTTTCTTGCAATAAATTACTGTTAACAAATTTTTTTGAAGAATATAGGAATATTTAATTTTACAAATAAGATAAATAAAAATAATAAGAAAAATATATATTAACACAATTACATTAATAAATATAATTGATATACACAAATTAACCTTATTTTTCAATTTTTGTATATTAATTAAAATAAACCCTCCCATATTCAATTAGCCTTCCAAATATAATTGAAAATTATTAAAACATTTAGTAATCACTTTTTTATGACCACCACCCTTACCCATTCTAGGACATACTTTTATAACAAATTCAATTCCCTAAAAAGTAGCTCTAAGTGTAAAATATAACCTCTATGTTGAAACCTCCAAGGATAAATTTTATCATGCTAAAAATTTACTCAAGACTAAGGTACATGGGTCTAAAAAGGGAAACTTCAAAATTACTCCAAGGCTAAGGCTGGTGGATCTAGAATAGTGCATCAAAAATTTAATCAATACAAAACATATCAGATATAAATAATATATTCCTAAGTTCTAAGAGTTTGTTATATTTATTAGAAGAGATAATGAATTCATAAATATAAAAACCAACCATATGTTGCAAAAAATGTGAATTAATAAACACGTAAGATAGATAATTTATTAAAAAATAAATTTATACATGTAAAAGAGATCATTTTAAAAAAAAATTAAATTTATTGAAATATTTTTTTTCAATAAAAATAGTCTTTTCAAAAAAATAAAATAAAATAATTTTTCTTTTTATGTAAAAATTAAGAAATCAATAAAAAAAAAATCTAATATAAAAAATTAATTTATATAAAAATTTCTTTACCAATTTTTTTTATAGAATTTTCAATAAAACAATTAACAAACATTAAAAAAATTTCAATGTGAAAGCTTGCTTACAACAAATCCTAAGAGTTTGACAACAATATATTTATTTGAAAAAAAAAAAATTTAGAAAATTATGAATGAAATAAAAACTATTTATAAAAATATTAATTCTATAAATTTGTAATATGAGTATGTTATTAAAAAACAATTATCAAAATATTTTTAAAAAATTAACTTTTTCACAAAAAATTATTAAAGTGATAAGTGTATCTATTTCAACTAGCGTAGATGGTAGATGTAGATATAAGGTTGCAATTTTTTATATATAAACGGACTGCTGTAATTTCATGACTTGCTCTGCCATGTATGTTAAAAAAACGGTTTTGTTACATGGTTCATGCGGTTTTGGATTCAATGTTAGCAAGGCATTCAAATGACACACTTGTGCTCTAATTTTCAGTTATATTTGGAAGGCTGGTTGGGTAGATATATAAAATTGAAAAATAAGATTAATTTGTGTATATCAATTATATTTATTAATGTAATGGTATTAATATATATATATATATATATATATATATATATAATTTAGAAATTAGTCTTAAGTAATTATTCATAAGAATTATTATTTGAAAAAATGTTTCAAAAATATTTTTAAAAATATAAATATGTTAAAAAAATTAATTATACAAAATTACAAATACAATTACAAAAAATAAAAAATAAAATTGGGTACTTTGAAAAAAAAAAAAAACAAACAACAAAAAATCTTATCAGCACTTAAAAAATAGTTAATATAAAATTCCTCAAAGGGACTCAAGGAATGAAGCAGCTAATTGATTAAAAATTTACAAAACATATTATTGTGTTTTATAAAAAAATTCAAAATACTATGTACAAAATAAACGATTTGTTGGATTTGCTGATAGTTTTCATGACTAGAATCGGAATGGTCACATCAGGCATTAGTTGCCGATTCTGACAGGCAAGGCACATCAAATGGAGGCGCATCATTCTGATAGGTACATTAAACTAGATCTGCTGCTAGTTTTCATGACTAGAATCGGAATGGTCACACTAATTGCCATATTTTTCATGACTAGAATCGGAATGGCCGCATTAATTTTTGATTTTGACAGGCAAGGCACATCAAACGGAGGTGCGTCATTATGATAGGCGCATCGGAGGGGTTGGAGGAAGGCGGACAAGAGCTGAGAGTTTTTTTTGTGTGACGGAAGCGAGGCAATTCTTTCGCTGGCTAGACTACTCCTAATTAGATTCCACAAGAACAAGAACAATATGGAGAAGCAATCTTTCCCATTCGTTATTTTTAATCTCTTGGACTTTATAATAATTTATTTCTTTCTTTCTTTATAAATAAAAAATTTGAAACCATTTTTGACTAGTAGCTCTTGGGATAATCTATTCAGCTAGGGGTTTGTTGAGAAGCTTAGAGCGTTTATTTTAAAATTCCACAAGAACAAGAACCAGATGGAAAAGAAATCTGTCTCATAGGCCATTTTTAGCCTCTTGGAAGTTAGAATAACTTATTTCTTTCTTTATTTCTAAATAAAAAAAATTGAAACCACTTTTGACTCATATAAATATTTTGAAACCTTCAATTTGATGATATTTAAATATTAAATTGCTCTTCATAAATGTAAATAAAGATTAAGTGTGACAATGTGTTTAATTGCAACATTTATTTCTTGTAATCATTTTGTTGATAATTGACTGCAAATGAGATTCTGTAACAACTGGTTTAAGTGCTAATTGATGATTATGTTACGTTGTTAAGACACTAAGACATTATTTGTTATTTTTTTTGAAAATAGTACATTATGAGCAGAAATTAATTTTTATTAAATAAAATTAATTATGGAAGTGATTTCCATAAAAGAATAATAGACTGACGGTAAAAGTAATTCAAGAACTGAGAGTCAGTTGGACAGAATCAGTTCAAATAGTTACCCCAACCTCTGAGGATAAAGGCATATCTCAGTGAGGAAGAGGGGTTCTGTTCGATAACTGGAGGAGGAAATCTGGAGAGAAGAATTCTCGAGTTGGTGGTGACCAGTGGAATACTCTGATTTGTTGTGGGGAAAAACAGTAAACAAGAAAAGAAATAGGAGAAATGTAACTGAATTGAACAACTGAAGGATAAAACACTTTGAAACTTTTATTGATCAAATTCTCCGTGCATACAAGCCTCTCGGGCCACCTCTTTTAACTTAGACATATTTCGTTATCTCGTTATTCAACCTACATTTCGTTATTCTAACTACATAGGTAATAAGTAAATTTACATTTGTTTTCACATTTTTAACAAACTCCACCTTGACAACAAATTTCCTAATGCCCATTCATCATATTTTCTGCAAGCTGAGAGAAGCAAGACACCATCTCAGCTTCTCTACTGTAACTGGCTTTGTGAATATATCTGCATGATTCTCCTGTGTGCAGACCTTCTTGAGGACTACTTTGCCGCCTTCGATTACATGTCTCACAAAGTGATACCTTACATCGATGTGCTTGGTCTTGCTGTGATAGGCTGGATTTGTAGCCAAATGAATAGCGCTCTAACTGTCACAAAACACATTCACTTTCTCCTGCGTCCTTCCAATCTCATCAAGCAGACCTTTTAACCAGATTACCTCTTTACAGGAATCTGAAGCAGCTATATACTCTTCTTCAGTAGTGGACAAAGCAACTGTTTCTTGAAGCTTTGACATCAAAACATAACCTGTAGTAGACCTCCTTTTGTCCAAATCAACTGCATAATCAGCATCCACATATCCGCAGATTGTACCTTCACGACCATCAAAGCTGATGCAATGGTCACTTGTACCTCTCAAATACCGAAGCACCCATTTCACCACTCGCCAATGTTCTTCCCCTGGATTTGCCATGAACCTACTGACAACTCCAACTGCATGTGAAATGTTAGGTCTTGTAGATACCATCGCATACATTAAGTTTCCTACTGCATTTGCATATGGTACACGAGACATATACTGCTTTTTTTCATTAGTTCTATGACTTAAATCCGAAGAAAGCTTAAAATGGGAAGCTAATGGAGCATTAACAGGTTTCACATTGTTCATACCTAAATTTTCAAGTATTTTCTCCACATACTTCTGTTGTGATAACCAAAGCTTACCATTCTTCCTGTCTCTGTGTATCTCCATGCCCAAGATATGTTTTACCGCTCCAAGATCCTTCATTTCAAACGTCCTAGAGAGCTGAGCCTTTAACCTGCTGATTTCTTCCATGCTTTTGCTTGCAATAAGCATATCATCAACATACAACACCAAGATAATGAATATGCCATTGAAAATTTTGAAGTATACACAATTATCATACTCACTTCTGATAAAATTCTGGCTCATCATGAAGGAATCAAACTTCTTGTACCATTGCCTGGGCGACTGCCTTAGGCCATACAATGATTTCCCGAGCTTGCAAACTAATCTTCTGCTGCGACCTTGTACAAAACCTTCTGGCTGATCCATATAAATCTCTTCATCCAAATCACCATGAAGAAAGGTTGTTTTAACATCTAACTATTATAACTCAAGGTCAAGTAAAGCAGTTAGTGCTAACACAGTATGAATAGAAACAAGTTTAACTACTGGTGAAAAGATCTCATGAAAGTCAATACCTTCAACTTGAGAATACCCTTTTGCAACCAGTCTCGCCTTATACCTTTCAATACTTCCATCAACTTTTCTCTTCAACTTGAAGACCCATTTGCACCCAACAATGCTTCTCCCTTCAGGAAGTTCTACAAGATCCCAGGTATTGTTCTTGGTTAAGGAGTCCATTTCTTCTTCCATAGCCTTTTTCCATATCTTGCTATCTGCATCATCAACTGCTTCCTGATAACAAGATGGTTCCCCATCTTCAGTAATCAATGCAAACGATGAAGCAGAGTCTTCATACCTTTTTGGTGTTCTTCTTTCCCTTGTAGACCTTCTTAGAGTGACTGGTTGCTGACTGGATTCTGGAATTTCTCCAGTTTCCTCTGCTTCTCCACCTTTTTCAGAAGTCTCTCCTTCCTTTCGACTTTCTAGAAAAGGTACAGTCTCCAATTGAATCTGCTGACTTGGCGATACCTGCTTCTGTTCAACTTTTTCAACATCTGATTTTAAAAGAGATGATTCATCAAATGTTACATCTCTACTAATGACTATCTTCCGTGAAGAAGGATCCCACAACCTATATCCCTTCACTGAATAATCATATCCAACAAAGACACAACATTTTGATTTTGGATCTAATTTTGAACGCTGATTTCTAGGAATAAGAACATAGGCATCACAACCAAAAATCTTCAAATGCGAATAATCACAAGACTGACTCGACCAAACTTCTTCAGGAATTTGACATTTTATTGCAACCGAAGGTGATATGTTAACTAAATAACAAGCAGTAGATACTGCTTCTACCCACAACTCCTTTTGCAGATTAGAATTACTAATCATGCTTATGGCTCTTTCCATAAGAGTCTGATTCATCCGTTCAGCAACACCATTCTGCTGAGGAGTATAAACAGAATTTTTATGTCTAACTATCCCTTCATCCTTACAAAATTGTTCAAATTCTAAAGAGGTAAATTCACTGCCATTGTTAGTTCTTAAACATTTGATTGATTTGCCTGTTTTCTTTTCCACCATTGTTTTAAATTGTTTAAACACATTAAACACATTATCTTTCTTTTTCAACATATAGACCCAAACTTTTCTGGAGAAATCATCAATAAAAGTTAAAAAATACAAGGAACCTCCATAGGACACAGTAGGAGATGGTCCCTCCAGATTAGAATGAATGTAGTCCAAAATCTGCTTACTATTATGATTGCCAGACTTGAATCTTTTTTTACATTGTTTGCCAAACACACAATATTTACAAAAATCCAACTTCAAGGATTTCAAATCTGGAAGTAGCTTGCAGTTCATCAGTACCTGAAGGCCTTTCTCGCTCATGTGACCCAACCGCTGATGCCATAGACGAGAAGCTTCTTCTACTTTATCTGACACGATCGCTGCTTCACTAACTTGAGTACTTCCCTTGAGTGTGTATAGGTTTCTAACCTTTTCAGCCTTCATAACAACCAAGGCTCCTTTCGAGACTTTCAACACTCCATTCTGACCTGTAAACTTATAACCATGCGAATCCAAAACTCCCAAGGAAATCAAGTTTTTCTTTAGATCAGGTACATACCTAACATCAAATAAGGTTTTAATTGTACCATCATACATTTTAGTTTTCACATTTCCAATCCCAACAGTCTAACAAGATGCATTATTTCCCATGAATACAGAATTACCATCTACAGTTTCATATGATGATAATCAATTTTGGTGCGGACTCATATGATGAGAAGCACCAGAGTCTAATAGCCAATAGTCAACATCTTGTGAGATATTACAAACACGGAGTTCTTCAATAATTAAAACCTCATCATCCATACCTGAATCGACCTTATTTGCTTCCTTGTTGTTGTTTTCCGCCTCCTTCTATTTCCAACAATCCTTTTTGAGATTTCCCAGTTTGTTGCAGTACCAGCATTTTGATTTACTCTTCTTGCCGCCCTTTGACTTCGATCTGGAAGAACCTCTTGTCTTCTCCCCCCGTTCCTTTGACCGACCTCTAGCTACCATGGCTTCAGGTGCAGAAGTCTCAATGCTAGATTGTCTTCGTACCTCTTCAGATAAGAGAGCACCCACGACAGATTCAAGTTTTAATGAACCGGCAGTGCTCAAACTGACTTAGGTCACGAAGTGATCCCATGACTCAGGTAGGGAACACAACAAGGTTCTTGCCTTGTCTTCTTCCTACATCTTTACTTCCATATCAGACAACTGAAAAATAAGCGTATTAAAAACATTTAAGTGATCTGCAATTTTTTTACCCTCCTTCATCCAAAGGCTGTACAGTTGTCTTTTTAAATATATTCTGTTAGTCAAAGATTTTGTCATATAGAGAGTTTCCAATTTCTTCCACAACCCTGCAGTTGTACTCTCTCCAACAATATTGAAGAGTACTTCATCTGCCAAACATAACCGAACGGTACTGAGAGCTCGGGCATCCAAGTCCTCCCAGTCCGAGTTTGACATGCTTGCTAGTTTTTTAGTTACTCCGTCTAATGCCTTGTGCAACCCCTATTGCACCAGCAAATCCCTAACCTTTAGTTTCCACAGATAAAATTTGTTTTTCCCGGTGAATTTCTCCACCTCAAATCTTGCGTTTGTCATTTTTTCCATTTCACCTCCTAGTTTTCCCTTCTCTTTCCAACTAGGGTTTCAAACAAATTGTTTTCCTTTGAGATAAGGTTTATTTATGATTTCCCCAATATTCCCCTTTTCTCCTATGTCTTTCTAAGTTGCAAAAAAAAATCTGAGCCCTTTATATGTCAAACAATTTCTTGCAAAAAAAAACGGAAAAATTCGTTCACAATTTCTTTAAATTGCTCAAAAAACCCAATTCATTCACAATTTCTTTAAACTGCTCAAAAAACTCTACTCAGATTTTTCCTGAAAACCTACTCATATTTTTCCTGAAACCCTACTGCACTTTTAATCACTTCCCTATAGAATTTCCTTCAAATTCACTGCCTCAAACAATTCATGGAAAAATATTTTCCCATAGCTAAAAAAAAAATTATATGATTTATTTCACAGCAAACAAATACCCGTTTTTTTCTCTAGCGGATTTGATACTGGGCAACTGGACCATTTTTTTCCAACGGATTTGAAATTGGGCAATTGGACACACAAAGACTTCTCTAGCTGCAAGCTTCCTTGACAGTCGGCCTGACTCCTCCCCTTTCCGGCTTCACTGCCCTCGACAGTCATGGCAGAAACACTGCCTTATGCAAAGACGACCTCTGTTGGCGTAATCTCCGCAAGCTTTCTTGACAGTCGGTCGGCTAAATTCTCCAGCAACAAATGGCTGGCGGCTCTCCCCCTCGATGAATCCCAATCTCCACGGGTAGGATGGCCTCTCTCCTGGCGGTCGGCTCCTTCTCTCACGGTGGGATGGCTCGAGGCAATCAGAGTATTGCTTGTTGGCTTGGCGCTCGACCTGACAGCTCTTATGCAGACGACCTCTCTCCTGGCGGTCAACTCCTTCTCTCATAGCAATGAACAATCCTTACTCGATGGCTCCAGCATTTCTCTGGCGGCAGTTACACGCTTGCTTCACTGCGTCCTTGGCTTCTCTCTCCACGATTTAGACAGATAGCAGTGGTTCCTTTATTATTTTTTCTTCTTGCATCAGACTTGAAACTTCAATACAACGGACAAAAGGCTCTTGGCAGTTGATTAAACAATCTTCAATACAGCGGATCCTCCAGGGTTTCGATTAGGCTTCGATACCATTTGTTGTGGGGAAAAATAGTAAACAAGAAAGGAAATAGGAGAAATGTAACTGAATTGAACAACTGAAGGATAAAACACTTTGAAACTTTTATTGATCAAATTCTCCATTCATACAAGCCTCTCGGGCCACCTCTTTTAACTTAGAAATATTTTGTTATCTCGTTATTCAACTATATCTCGTTATTCAACCTACATTTCGTTATTCTAACTACATAGGTAATAAGTAAATTTACATTTGTTGTCACATTTTTAACATGATTCCTGAGAATTTCCTGGAATAGAAGACTGGACTGGAATGTCCCAAAGTATCTTCCAGAATCTTTGTCAACTCACATAGCTCAGACTTGGAGCATGGGGGAGAGACGATGACGTAATTGCCCCTCTCGAGGAAGGGAGGACAACATCAGTTAGTAATCGAAATATAGATAAGTTTATCTTCCATTGGAATATCTTGTTGGTTTATGAATGAAATTAAAAATTTAAGTCTTATAATATGTAGAAATTACAGTACTTAAATTGTGAAAGGAAAGGCTTATATGTATGTTTTCTTTAGACTAATAAGAAATTCTATTGGAATTAAATTTACTGCTAAAAATAATAAGACAGAGAATTGTTAACACGAACCCTTAGAATGAAGGTTCTGTGTTGTTCGTTCTCTGCAACTATGATAAAACACAGACATAATGGTCCGGTCATTTTCATTGCTAAAAACAATAGAAAGAAAGGTAAATATAGAACCCTTTAAGCTAAAAAAAATTATGTTATGTAGTTAATTAGAGAACTGGAGCAGACTGTATAAATGTTGAACATTATATCACAGATTTTCACTGAAAACATAGTACAGTAGTAGAATCATAAAAAACATTATATGTAAATCAAGAACTGTGAACAAATGAAAGATGCTTCTAAACTGTGTTGTAGATTTAACTCTGGAACTAAAAGAAATAGAATACAGAAGCTTCTATTTTGAATTCATCAGAAGATTAAGATACTGTTAAATCGATGTAAGTACCAAGCATCTAAAATGTATAAATTATGTTATCAGAGCGGAAGAAAAAAACTATTCTAAATATAACCATTAGAGTCTCTTGTAATTTAGATTCAAGAAATTCAGAATTATCACAGTCAGCACCATAAACCCCAGACGACCATAACAGTAAATAATTATGATAAATATAAACCTTTATTGAAGGAAACAAACTCCAGATTCAGTCTTGAGCATTAGAGAATATTGTACAAACAAGACATCGGTATAGGCATTAATTTAAAAACCTTATTCGAATGAGCAAGATTTTGTACAGATAAACAAGAAATACACCAAGCACACCTCATACAATGAGGAACTGGAAATTCAGAGAAAACCCTTCAACAGACTACAGTTAAACCCTGGAGGAACTGTGGATAAAAGCCAAGACACTTAATTATAAACATGCCCGAATGCGAGTTTATGACAGAGAGATTAATTAAAATATAATTATCCCATATATGCAACTACAACTTGCCCATTTAAGGGTACTTCTTGTGGATGATGCAGTAATTTTGCCCAAATCAAAATATTGCGCACAATAGAGTGTGTATTCTCTTAAACATGAAATCCTCAATTATAAAATCCTCATACAAACCACTTAGATTCAATACATAATATATATGAAGAGAGAGTTGAACACAACCAAAATACTTGCATAAAATATAACAAGAAATTATAGATTCAAACCCTTCTTTGTCGAATATTACATTTGTGGGCCTCTCGGCTCTCGCTCCTTCACATAAACTCTCACACCATTTCTCTCTATATCTCTCTGTCCTCCATCCTCACACAAACCTCATATTTATACATAATTGTGGATTAATTTCAATCCACGATTTCCACAAATAACTCAACCAAATTCTAAAATAGCTTTATCCCTCCTTTGACTCAACTGAGTTCCATTTAAGGAGTTCATAATCCCTAAAATGTCTATACAACTCAACTCCACTCATATTCTCAATTTATTAAGAAAATATTTACAATAAACCTCACACTCAGATTTTCCTCCCAATTTATTTTTTAAATGGACATAATTTATAAAATAATTAAAAAAACATCACCCCCTAAATCACACAAATAAATAATGAAAATTAAGCAGGATTCTCCTGCATCAAACTACCCATGTAGAGAAGTTTCCATAGACTCATGTCTATGAGGCCTGTCACTTTTCTGTAATAATGCGAAAGCCATAAGTCTGAATGACTTGATACCTCCAGGATTCCAAAATTTGTTTTGCCGCTAGTCTTTTAAAGTATCAACTCCATTTTGTAATTTTGCACAAAATTCCCAAAATAGTGTTTTTAGAACACAATCGAATGTAACTCTGGGTTTTCCATACCACACCATCTTTATTTCGGGAAATACAGACTTGCGTAGAAACGCTGATACCCATTCTTCTAGTCTCTAAACTTTGAAAGAATATCGAACTATATTTACATCAGCATCACCAACATCACTCATTCTGTCAACCAGATTCCATCAGCTTCTACAACAATTAATTCTTCCAATTCCTCGGAGTAATTCCTTTTTTCCTGATGCTTTTGTCTCCAATTGCGATGAACGCTCAACTTTCTGAAATGAAGAATAATCAATAACTTCTCCTTGATCACAACTATAGTCATTGACTGCTCCTATATTAACAAATTTCTCATCTAATGTTGTACTTGCATTCATCAACAAATTATTAGTTTTAAAAATACAAGACCTTTTGGCCTCTTTTGATGCCTCAAGCACCAATCTCCCATCATAGACTCTTTGGACTTCAGTAAATCCTCTTTTGAATTGCTGGCTGCTTTCATCTTTATCCTGTTGGATCAATACTTATGTTTCCTTTATGTCTCTAAGGACATAGATTTTTTTCTTCTCATGATCTTTCATCTCATCTTCAAATACTTTCTGCTCAATTCCTCTAATTTCAACATGATATTTATTAATGTTGCCTTCTGTACCTACAACCACATTATTATTTGAAGAGTCAAAGAATTCACTTAACTCTATAAAATTTAGAGACATTCATCCTTATCATGCACGGCAATTGTAATCTCTTCTTTATCAGGTTCTGCAAGCTTCACTTCTCCTTCAGGTTCCCTGAGCCATCGTTCCAAGAACTCTATTTCCATATGAAATCTTTCTAGCATTTCATCACAACCTTAATTCTTATTTTCATTCTTCTTCTGGTAATCCTCCCAATGTATATTGGTTTCTGTATCATCACATTGCAAAATTATTTCATCAATTTCATTAAACAAATTCATTTGTTTACCTCCTTGGAATATCACTATGGAATTTTCATCATGCTTCTGATCCATAACAGCTTCAACTAGTTGTCTTACACCAAACAGGAATACATCTATGAATTCTTTCTGCTGCAACAAATCAATACCTTCCTCCTCTAAAAGGCATTCTCCATCATACTTCACCTCAATGGCTTCATTCATATTTGTAACAGTTTCACCAGACTGTCTGTCATATTCTGCACATCCTGCAAACATACACAAACTGTGAGATTTAAAAATACACGGCTTCATAGCCCCATCTTCTTCCCTTGTCATCATATCTTCAAATTGTTCTGAACTGTTCCAATAGTTGATGAGATCTTTCTCATTAACCTCTTCACCCAGAATTTCACCCTGTTCTGGTCCACAAATGGAAACTTCCATTTCTAACTTAGCTCCTCTGAGTTCTTCACGTCTCAATTGCACACTCATCATCTGCTAGAGCTTCCTCAGCTCTTCTATTAACTGCATATTTACTTGTTGATTCCTTTTTGCTGGTAGTCTCTACCATTTCACTTTCTTCCTTATGGTCCAACCATGTCTCTGGTCTTTCATATTTCTCTGCAACAATTACATCAATAACTCTAGATGAATTGCTATCTTAGCCTTCTCCCTCTCATATTATTCATCAGTCAACTACTTCCATATGCCATTTTCCTTGGCATATTCCTTCTTCCTTCTTCTGTTGCTGTCTTTTTCAGAACCTCTGAAATGAATATCAACAGTCATTTTCTCCCCCTTTGTGAACTTCATCTATTCACTTGTGGATTTCATTCAATCCCATTTTCAACAAGCCTTCATACTTTCTATCCAACAATGCAAGCTCTCTTCCTGCACTTGACCTCTTGGCATCTTTTGATTCTTTGTCTTGGAATTATCTCTAGGCAACTCTCTTGCTCCTCTTTGCTGCAAACAACAACTGCAAGCATTACAATGACCAAACTCTTTGGGTGTTGGGCTTCGCCGATCATGCACCCAATTAAATTCAAACCTTTGACTTGATTTATGATTCTTTGACTTCAGACTTGACATCAAATTTTCATCTTGGATAAAAAATTAACCCTTTTTTACAATAACTCAATGGTTTAACTTGACTCAAGCTATACAAATTTCTTAATTTGACCTTAACATCTTATTTGACTTCCAAGCTCAACCTAATAATTACAATAGTGGATATTTTGGCTCTAATTCAAGTTATACAATATACCAATGAACATCCACCCTTAATAAATTCTCATGATGTAAAATCTTCACTCTCTCTCATACTCCATTCTTATGATGATGTCATAAGTTACTAATTATATCATCTCCCATTATCACTTTCTTTTACTCACATTATACTTAAGCCTTTAAATCGAAATGCAATCCACTTTTTCCCAGATTTATTTTATGATGAAATAAAATAAACCATTTAATTTTCAACATTTAAAATACCTTTTGAAAATGAATTTTCATACCTTACGTGCCTTTCGAGGTTATTTAATAAACCTTTTATTTGGAATTTCAACTCTCCAGATTTCATGTCTTTATGTCGTTCTTATCACTGTGAATATTCACATGCCCTTCATCGATGCATTTCAAATCCCAAATATCCTTATTGGAAGTAGTTGGATGATTGTTGAACTGTGTTTTACATTTAAAGAGCGAAGATCGGCATTCATCCAAGCAGTGAAAAACCTCTTTCATTCTATGCAAAAAACCTCTTGTTGTCTTTAAAAATTGTCTTCATTGTTCACTTCTATGCTACTCGACTTCCAGTTCTAACATTTCTAAACTTCAAACGTTATAATGGTTAACCTAATGCCTTTACATTCAGATATTCTAATTTGTTTTGTTCGTCCGACGAAATTGCTTTATCTAAACGGTGTAGGCATACTCGGCTTCCAAGACTCTTGCAGAGAAAGTGGCACTGCAATACGGAAAGGAACATGATATGGATGTGTTGAGCATCATTCTTGTGCTTGTCATTGGCTCTTCCATCAAGCCAACCATTCCCATCAGCGTTCAGTTGACACTTTCATTGCTCACTGGCATCCCACATGACTTGCAGGTTTTGAAAGAGAAACAATTATCTTTGGGCTTCATATCATCCACCCAAATGTAATTTGCAGTAACAATGCTGACCTTTATCCTAGCTAAGCAGAGAACATGTGAGAAAAACTCAATAACACAAACATATAATTTATTAAATTAATTTTCTCACCAAACTTCAAAATAATAATGCTCCTCGCACAGCCGCCGCCAAGGGTGAGCCCGATTACCTTGTTTAGAACAATTGCCCCTTAGGTTAAGTGAGTACCAACATCTACACACCTGGCATAGAGTGCATCAACAAGCGGCATCAACAAGCGGCATTGAAAAGCGGTATTGACTCCAGGGATAGCCTCTTGTTATAAACTCCTGGGGATCGAATACACGCATTGAGTACCGGAATCGAGTGATCCACACCTGGATCACCACCTGGATTGACACCTGGCAACGACTACCGGCATTGAGTACCGGAATTGGGTGCATCGCTACCTGGGATCAACTCTTGGATCTCCTATCGGCTATCGGCATCAATGATTGTCTCTCGGCTGACCGGCTAGCAATGCCACCTCCTCTCCTGGGAATGAGGACTGGCTCTCGTCGACCACAGGCTATGATCGGCTCGGCTATGTGAGGTGGGATAGGTCAAGGGTCTAGGGTCTAGGCCAAGGTATAGGTAAAGAGGTAAAGGTTTAGATCGAGGAAGAAGGTAAATGTATAGGTTCAATGTATAGGGCCATGGTTGGGTAGAGGTCTAGGTCAAGGTCGAGGGTTTGAGGTTCAAGGGTCGAGGGCTTTGGTTCTGTCTAGGTCGAGTTCAAGGGTCTAGGGCTATTTCTGCTATGGTAAATGAATTGAAAACATTTCTTCTTATTTGGTCAGGGCTTCTCTCTCTCTCATACCAAGCACAATTGGATTTGGACAAATTGGCATTCCAGTCATTTGTGAATATCGCCGCATTTGGCATTTTCATTTAGGAACTTCGCGTTTTAATGCCGAAGTTGGGTTGGGCAAAAGTTAAGGTCAGGTGGCATCACACCGCGGTAAGTAAAGTCTGGTAGAAACCAGGTAGCATGCATGCACGTAAGTAAAGGTTCGGTAGGCAGATGTTCCAAGTAAATACTCAAGGTGTAAGTGCCTAAGCAAGTCCGCCCGTGAATCTCTTTCTTCTCTAAGTTCAGGTAAGTGAGCAAGTATCTGGTTGTAAGGTGGTTGGTTGGTAGCTGTTGAACTTCCTTCCTTTCATCCAGCTTTCCCATGTCCTTCCTCCCTCCAAGCAATCAGAGCATGTGGTGAAGTTGTTGGATTCTGGAAGCACTGAACGTAGCTAGGGTTGTGCGAAGAGGGTAAGTCGTGCAGGTGGTAGGCCTTAAATAAATAAGATAGAGAAAAAAGTGTGAAACTACTGCTACAGGTGCTACAGGGTCTGGCTATCAAAGGGGGATGTTGGACAAGCTGGCTCTGATGCTGCTGCCCCCGCTACTGCCTGTGCTCCTGTCTATAGTTAGGTTGGGGCCCGGTCCCCGTTAGCCCATTATATCCCATGGATGGATGTCTGACCCCTGCCTGCAACGAAACGCTTTTCCTGGCCCGCTAATTGGTCAGCCTTCCTTCCTGGCCCAATGCCAAAACATCCCATCGCCATAGGAAAGGGCATAGGTAGCAGCGGATCGAGATGGAAACCCTGTGAATGTGCCGGTTGATTACGCCAGTGATCCAGTTGATCCAGTCGATGAAGCAAATCGAGATTGATAGCCAGCTCCATACTCATATACAGAGCCCCTAGACCCGTATCCAGTCGGAGATACAGGGCCAGAACCCGCTCCCTTCTTGTCCCAGCTTACCCACCAATTTGAAAGCTAGAGCCTGTAGTTCGAGTGGAATCACCTCGTCCCGATCCATATCCATAGACCCATAGTATATCGAGCAGATTCAGGTGCACGAGTTTACCTCATTGAGCCAGCAGTTCCAATTGATCCAGTTGATGAAGTCGTTGGTTAAGCAGCAGTTTAAGCACCACCTGTAGAAGCACCTGTAGCTCGTGAGTAATATGCTTGTGATCGGGATGAAGAACCGGGTGTTCCAGATCGATAGTCAGATGCACCAGAAGCAAAGGTAGCAGTACTTGACCCAGTACCAAAGCTAGTCGTAGCAGCTTATCCAGATTCACCGCTACGAGTAGTAGTTTCTCCCTCCGATCCATCAGTAGATTAAGCACTAGTTCCAGATCCATTCTCAGATCGATAGCCATATATAGATCCATAAGAGCAAGATCCAGTTTGATACCTAGAAGCACTAGCAGCATCTATCTATCCCCAAGCTATCCCCAAGTTGGTTGGGTAAGTGAGGTAGGTAGTGTCAAGTTGGTAGGGTGGTTTGATAGAGTAGGTAAAAGAGTGAAGTAGGGCTCTTTCTCTCAAGCAGTAGGTAAGACTAAATCATACCCGCAAGGCTCGGCCAGAAGAATAGGTCATAGTGGTACCCAGCAGCCAGCATCTAAAAGTAAGTGTGATTCCAGGTCTGTTTGTGAATGTTGTCTATAAGGGGGGAACTATGGGAAGCCGTTGGAAGGATGGCTGTTTGGGGCATTCATTTCATTCCAAAGATAAGTCGTAAGGTAGGTAGGTGGGTAGAAGGCAGCATAGTCGTCGGTTCAAAGTGCTGTACCCACCCACTAAGCGTGAATTCAGGAAGTGTGATAGGTAGAACAGGTCTAGGTCTTAAGGTGGAAAAAGAGAAGGTGGGTAGCAGGCAGGCATGAAAAGAAAAGCGGGTAGGGGTATGATTCCTAGCAATGGAGTTGGTTCAAATTCCTGAATTGTCTATCGGCAAGGCTCGGCGAGATAGTTAATAGTGGTACCCTACCCAGAAGAAATCCTAAAGTGGTAAAATGTAAGGCTGGTACTGTATTGAAGCCCGTGCAGCTCTATGTGAAGCTCTTCCATGCATGCAATCCAATGTTGTAAGTCTAAGTGTAAGGCAATAAGTAAGTCAGTCTCTAAAAGAAGAATCTAACCTGGAGAGAGAATTTGACGAGATAGAGATAGAGGGGCGTTGATCGGCAGCTGAAGGGAGAACGGGCAAAGCTGGTGGGGGTGTAAGGACCTTATCGAGAGATTTGAAAGAATTGGACCTTCCGTTGAAATGCCCAAAATGAGATTCTATTATATAATGCAATCAAAGAAAGAATAAGGGCCATTTTCACCGTTCAAACCAATGGCTGGCTGAATATCTCGATAAGCACCTAGATGTTGAACCTTGGCCGTGTAAAAAATGGATTAGCATTATGTTATCCCAACAAGTCCTCCCTTCAAATCTGAAAGTTCAGGTCTGTGAGCCTATGCAAGGTAAAGAGTACAGGTGGTTGGTAACACTCAAATGAAAGGGAAATAGGGATCTTCCTAGAATGCTGTGGGTTCTAATTCCAGAATAGTATCGGCAAGGCTCGACGGGATAGTAATAGTGGTACCCAGGAGATGTATTAAGAAAAGCTATTAGGGCTCTTACTCGGAATGTAAGTAGTTTATAATTCCTCACTAGTCTTCCTCGGGCTGGGACAATATTCATAGTGGTACCCCCCATAAGTAATCAAGTGGTTATGAAGGGCATACTCTCATCCACTCACTAAGTAGGGTTATGTAGTCTGGTTGGTAAATAGAAAAGTAAAGGTAAAGGGTTAGTTAATAGTATGCCGTACCTTCTAAGATTCATAAAGCAAGTGTGATCAAAGCATCTCCTGGAAATCAATGCTGGCTTTCTTAATGAATAAATTATATATGGGGGTTCATCCCGTCCCTACAATAGAATAAGTGCTTATACTGTAAGGTAAGGGTAGGGTTGTTTCATCCCATCCCATCCCGTATAAGTTTACAGCAGTATCGCCTAAGCGATTAATTCACAAGTGTATAGGGCTACAGGTATTCTAGGTCTGAAGGTGGATAAGTAGTGATGGTGTGCTTGCTATATGTGATACTAAATGTAAGCTGGCTGGGTGAATCCTGTCCCGAGAAGAAAAGTATTGTGAATAGCAAAAAATATTCCTGAGTCAAGTGGTCTATAGGCTCACAGGTATAGGTCTGAAGGTGGATGGGTGCCCGGTATGGTAACACAGGTTGGTAGGGTAAAGGGTGAATGACAAGCATGCCTCCCCTATGAAGCATTCCTGGCTGAAGCAATAGGTTATCAGTAAGGTTGGGTGTCTATAGGTGGGTAGCAGGCACTAAAAGGTAAAGTCTCTTCGTGTTCTCAAGCAGTAGGTAAGACTGAATCATATTGGCAAGGCTCCTTCGGCGTAATAGGTCACAAGTGGTACTCAGAAGTTCATAGTTGTACCCGGAAGAATTAATAAGGCAAGGAAGTAAGTAAAGGGTGAATAGCATGCATACCTCCCCTACGTGTTCCTGGCTTCATCAATGGGTTGGGGAGCACTTCATCAACTTGAAGGCATTAAGTGAAAGTCTGGTAGAACAAGTGGCATGCACGTAAGTAAAGGTAAAGGTAGGCAGAGTAAGAAAGCAGCAGCTACCACTAAGATGGATTCCTAAAGAAGTGTGATGTAAGCCTTTCGTATGCCGACCCGTCCAAAAGCTCTATAGACAGCCCTTCAATCCCATCTCCGATCCAATGCTGTTTGGGGTATTCCTAAGTAGGATGAGAAGTAAAGCAGGCAGTATTCAATCCAGCAGTTCCCACGCACTCTCTCTGAAGTGGGGAAGGTGAGCGATAAATCCCTACGGGCCTATTGTTCTTCAAGTTGATGGCGGCCCGGTGGTTCTTCAAGTTGATGGCGGCTTTCCCCTCCCCCTCACCATATGAATAGTGAGTGACTCCGTCCCTTCTTTGGTCGGGAGCCGCCATCGTCCTTTTTTCGTCTTACAAGCATGACATGAAGAGCTAGCTCTGCTCAGGTAAGACCTCAATAAGGGATCCCTGCCTGAGTTAGAAGGGTGAGGCGGAGGGAGGGTTGACTTCGCTTAGGGTTCAACTTCCTTCGCTGATATGGGCTGGGGTATTTATATATATCCCTTCTTTCTTGAATTGAAAGAAGGCAGAAAGAAAGAAAATACATATTGGTTTGGTTGGTAAGTCTTTTAATAGCCTATTAATCTACTCTTTCTTATAGAGATCCTTCTAAATAAATACATACATAAATAAATATAGATATCCTTCCTTTTAAAGCAAGCACGGTTATACCCTTCCCACCTGAAACTACCCCTAGTCTTTAATCCCGAACGAACCCAGCTTAGGTAGGTCCTTGAACGCACGCCTTTCTCTGCTCCTATCCCATTCGTAAGTGATTTTATTCAGATATGCCATAGTGTTTTAACCAATTGAGCCCACCCAGACAGAACCTACTCCATTATCAATGAGCCCATCCATTCAGACAGACAGAACCTACTCCATACTCAATTACTTCGTCTTTGGTCTGGTCGGGTCAGTCCCATCACATGCTTCATCACCGCATACGAAACGCCTTGGCCAAATGCCCTTTTGCTCCGACCGATAACTCCACTCCTCTATGCTACGACGGGAAATCACTATCAGTAGGAACGAACTCACACATGCATGAATAAAACGTCCACGTGACTGACGCTGTGAAATAAGGAAGGTGGAACGGAGCTTTATCTAAGGAGTGAAACATTAATAAACTTCTTTACTGGAGTCAAAGAAGAGGGAAAAGATGGAAAGTGAACAGGGCAGATTACAATCCGAATCCTATCACTCAAATTCTGTAAAGATCAATATTGAAAAGATGTGAAAGCCTAATAAACTTATTCTTTGTAACTGTGTACTTCAGCTCTGCACTTGTAAGGTTTTTGCTAATGTAGTAGGCGGTCTTTCCACAATTCTGAGATCCTTCTGTTATTGTACCCTCCCTATAACGCCCCTGAAGTGGCATGATGATCCCATACGTACGATGACCGATCGACCGAAGCGGCTTCCTTCTATCTTACTTACATGAATGAAGAGTCATCTTCAGGCAGGCAGGGGTAGACGAAAGAAGGAAGGGGGTGCGTGCCACGACCAAGTGCTTCCTTTCCTACCAATACCCAGGGGATATATATTACCTACTTTATTGAGGTTGGGCCGAAGAAAGAGAATAAATCCCTTTCGTGACCTCTGTCAATCTCACCGCTATGAGATGAAATTAGATGAATGAGCAAGTTGTACGTTTTCACCATCAGTAGTCTACTCAACCAACTACTGTAAAATTTCGTTTCGTGGTGTCGCCATGTGATCGCAAGGAGCTCCAGTATCTGAGCTAGGGGGGCTGAGGGAGACGAGGAAGCATATTAATGCGTGCGTGCTGGAGCCATATTTGATTTGAGTTCACAAGGGATACAGATCACGTGTGCTTTTTATTTAGGCTCACTACTCGCCCAACCCAACGAAATTGAATGAAGTTCCAAGATGCAAAAGAGCCATTACTATGTTGCACGATGCCATAAATAACTCTGTTATGTGGCACGGTAGACAATTGGAGCTTCTCCTGGCTGAAGACCCTTAAGCGGCCTCCCTCCGCTCTGCGAATGAGGCTCTATATCAAGGATCATCAAGGATCCGAGCGACCTTCATTACGAAGGGCAAGAAGCTGTTGTGGGAAGCGGTTCAGGAAGTAGAATCTTACATTACATTATATATGTCATTATGAAATCACCACATGATGGATTTCATAATGACATATATAATGTAATGACGGAATCTCCCTCCTCCTATAGTCCTTCCTAGTCTCCTGCTCTACTGCCGCTTACTTATAATGCCATCCTGATCCGATCATCCTGCATCCGATAATGCCATCCCATAATGAGGGGTATAGTTAGTAACCCCTTGAGTAGTAACCCGGTCTAACCCTTGATTAGGCGGAACTAACCAATGAGGCTACACTCTCTCTCTGCTGTGCCTGACCCTGCTGACCCTTCTGCTTGTCCTGCTGACCCTGCTGCTGCCCTGTCCCCGCCCTGTCCCTGTGCTCGGATCCCGAACGTTGGGACTATCTCTCCTATCCGGACCATTCCTCTCAAATCCTCTCCTATCCGAACCGGACTATGCTTGCTCGACTATCGGGAACTAACCCTTCACTCTCCCCGTAACTAACCCTTAAGACTTCCCGTTCCGAGTTCGGAGGTTGGAAATAGGAATGAGTCCGAGATGATAACTGAGCCTGTAAGATGGCTGAAGTACGTTCAAAGGTATGTCTATGGTGACAGTGGGGTAATGATAGATCCGGGTGCAAAAAGTTCATTTTCTAGGGAATATATGGCATGAATTTCGAATCTGTGCTTTGGACTCCTCCAGTTGCTAAGTAATAGGTAAGTGATGCGGGTAATAGGTAAGGTAATAGGTAAGTGATCCAGACCTGGTAACGAGCCAGACCTGCTAACCAACCCAATAAGCCCAGCCAGCCGTTGAACCCACCCACCCGATGGGAAGGTAGGACCGGCCTTTCTTTGTTTCTTGAACCCGTTTCCTTTGCCTTTAACCTGTGCCGTGTTGTTAACCATGCATTAATAGCTATGCCCGGTCTACTTGACTGAATTTGGTAAGAGCTATGCCCGTCGATTAATAGCTATGCCGGGTATTGGTTGGATTGCTAAATAGATGGATAGATCGATATATAGATAGATCCACAGATACAGAGATAGATCTCGAGATAAATGGATTCAATAATATATTCTATCTGAGCATATGCCACTTGTAAATATAAGTAAAACTCCAAGTCTGCTGGGTAAGTCTTATTAAATATATATTAGGAGGGGGTAACCAGCTAACTAACTCCAATGGAGATATGGGGGACCTAATTAAAGAGCTACCGAATTCCCCGAACTTAGCTCTGATAGCTCCCTGAACCAGAGCCCAGAATCAGGCCGGGTCACTTTATCCAAACCCAAACCCCACTAAATCGTGAGCCATTATTAATAAGCAGCACACCAACGAACTTATACCTAAACCCGAATGAAAGATGAGGAAGGGTGAGAATGAATGGGTTAAAGATTGGGGCACACACTTGGCCTTCGGCCTCGAGAACAAACTGGCTCCACCCATTCCGATGCTCCACCCAGAAAATAGATTAAGATTTCATTAGGTTAAATAAAGCATATAATAAGGTAGATCGGGTAGATCCGGGTAAAGGTGTTGGATAAAGATCCAGGTATTCTAGTTGGGTGTTGGCATTATTAGCTCTCATAGCTGCCCGAACTTAGCTCTGCTCTAATAGCTAGCTCCCCAAACCAACTAATTTCATCAGGGAGATGCTTGGTCGACTAGCAATATCTGGGGATGAGAGCCACTCCCCAAACCAACTAATGTCATTAGGGAGATCGGGGTAAAGTTCGAAGAGATAAATCCGGGGAACTCCTTTGAACAGGTGAACTCAAGGGATGCACTCTTCTAGTGTTGACTCAGGGTACCCGAATGAGAGCGGAACTAACCCCCATGAAACATAAAAAGAGGATAACCCCAAGGGGATGTCCTGGTATAATATTGAACTGGAAATTGAAATGTCAACCGAAATTGTCACTTCTCACCTAATGGGGAAAAATTTGAAAGGTGTGTGTGGTGGGATTCCTAAAAGGGTGTCAGTTATTTTGTTGGGTAAAGATGCCAAGATGTCGAATATGGCCTTTTAGCTGCAATATATGGCCTGAAAGAGAAATAAACCTACCCCCGTCCCCCGTACCTAGTTCGACTATTGGGCAATAGCCCCTTGACCCCGTATATGAGCGGTACCCGGTTGGATGCATTAGTTGGGCAGTTTGGTTAGCCAAACACCTCGATACATATGCATGCATAGGTAAGGAAGAAAGGAAGTAGGTTATACAATAATAGGTATTGGACCACCCACCTCATGCAAGTATAGGTGCCGGCTCCTTCCTGAAAAGATACCTGTACATTTGGTGTTGTCTCCTTATCCCCGTGTACAATATTGTTTCAGGCTGGATCATTGTGAGGTAACCCGTACGAGTTGTAGGTAGTGATCCTAAGGCTGGGATACTACTTGATCCTGGACGAGTTGGTGCTTGCCGGGATTACCTAAACTTGTACTTTGTGTGCCGGCTACTTAGCTCCCCGTAGAGACTTAGGTTCCACTAAATAGGCATCCCGTAGTATCTTATTTCGTTTCCGGTATAGAGTGTCTGGCTGGAGAAAAGCTCCCCGTAGGAATAGTAGTTCCAGGCTGGGATTAACCTGACCCTGTAGATGAGTTCTTGCCGGCCCAAGTACCTCTAGTTGGGGTCTAATTATAGTCTGATGGGCTGATCTGCCTAACCTACAAGCAAGCATACCTACCCTACTTCTTGACTGATTAGACCGAATCATAGGTGGTAATCCTAATGACTATGGGCTGGTAATCCTGGCTAGCTGGTTGGTTGGTGTTGGTGTGGGTGGGGGAACCTCCTAAGCTAGTGGGCTGTAACTATCCCTAGCCTACTATAGGATCTGGATCCTGATCTCTAACGGGTAAAACCACTGCCTCTGTGGGATCAACTTCAATTGCTGGTTCATCAACTGGCTTTGAATCTGTACCCCCGCCTGGTCACTTAGTAAGCTGAATCTGGTTGTTCCGTATCATAAAAAGATTGTATAAGACCACCCTGTCCTACCGGCTGAAGATAGGCAGGAAATGAAAAGGCACTATAATCCATGCACTTTAGCGAATAAAGGCACTTACTGGACCCAGCACTGGACCCAGCACTTGACCCATCATAAAGCAAGCCTGAACCGGATAAGCAAGGTAGGACCAGACGTAAAAGCTTGGGCCGAGATTGCCTCGCTAATAAAAGAGAAAGAGGCTGTTACTCTGATCCCCTCTGATTCGCATGGCTCAGCTTGACCAGTTGATGGGTTAAGAACTATTGAATGTACTTTGGAGCTGTACTGTTCCTAAGTCAATAGAAGAGTGCATTTCTTGTTCCTTGTGAGCTATTCTATTGACGATAATAAGAGTCTAGGTGGGGTACTCTCGAAAAGAGGAGAGTAACTCGCAAGGTGATCAAACATCGAGAAGGAAGGCTAGGCTCCTATTCCTATCTTTGGTGTAAATTCTATAATAGAAGGGAGACATATAAAAGTAAGTGCAGCTACTAATAGGTAAGGTGAAGTGGAGCAACTGACTAAGGGGTAAAGCGACGAGAACTGTACGAACAGTATCCAGCTCGTTTAAATGTTCACAATTCTGACTTCCCCTTGGATGAGGTATTAGGTCAAGATTTCTGTATGAGGGACTGAATGATCTTCTCTATATAAGTCAATTAGTATCGGTGGTGGAGTCCTACCAGGCCCAAGGAGCAAGGGTTATCGACTTCTATGTCCTGCCCTCCTATCTTTCTTTCCCTAGGAGGGATGGTATGCGTGGATGGAAGGGTCCGTGTAGCCTCCCCGGAAATAGGTTCCCTAGTACAGAAATTACATATATAAAGAATGTCCTTATCGCTATGAACCCTCACCATATGAATAGTGAGTGACTCCGTCCCTTTACCCTGCATTGCCTTTCTTTAAGTTTACCTAGTTAACCAACCCACCTATAGAAGACCTTACCCAAGTGGCAAGACCAAGGGAAATAAGGGCAATGATGCAAAACAGATGCATCAAGTGATGGAGGTAAAGGTGTCAGAACTGCCGTGATTTCGAAGATGTGGTGCTACAATAGGCAATAGGTGACAGCAGAAGAGGAAAGGAGGAGGTTTCATTCACCTACTTAAGAAGCTAAGAAGGTTTGGAAAATATTAATATCAATGTAGTTGGAAGAAGACTCACCTACTTATTCAGCCTCACATAGAAGGTTTCACTCACCTACCTACTTAGAAGGCTTATAGGGAAGGTATAGTATAAGCCTATCCTTACCCACTATCTAAGAAGGTTTCACTCATCTACCCACTCATCTAATTAAGAAGCTTAGAAGGAGAGGTAGTAGTTGGAAGGAATAAGACTGAAGAGAAAAGAGAGAAAGAAAAGCTCCGACTTAAGCTAAGGAGGGAAGGCAGGACCACAGCTAAGGTCTGGCTTAAGCTTTAAACAACTATCTGTCTGTAGCTCCGTAGCTTTATAGCTCTGAGCTATGTCCGGGCCCACTCCAAATTATGGTCCCTAAACGTAGCTTTATAGCAGGCGGCTAGGCTTTAGCTTTCAAAAACCTATGCTACGACGTCTTAGGATTGGACGTTCATGTGTCCGGGCTTTTTTATGAAACAACTTAGCGTATTATTTTCTGTTTACCTTTCACCAGCCCTAGTTTTCAGTCTTCTCCCTTACCATACTCCCTTCCTTTTCCTTTTGACGACATCGATCGAATTAAAGTGCCCACAAGGTTTATGGATTACGGTCTCAGACCCGTAGACTTATTATTGGATTTTACTTATCACGGAGCCGAGCCGCTTTCGCGCATTGCCTTTATATACGCTATTTCTTCTTGCTCTTAGAACCAGAACTGTTTGCCGAACGTGGTCGATAAAGGAAGGAGTGCTAGACATACTTAGAATTAGAACCTCTATAAACAACCCTTTCTTTTTACCCAGAGAGAACTTCGAGCAAATCTGTTCCGGAAAATATGGGACGAGGCACGCAGTCGCTTACCTTTTTATGGTTCAGGCCTAGACACTTGCTTAATTAATCGCTTAGTAGGGACTGCTATAGACACTTCTCTTATCAAGACGGGATGAAACAATCTTACCCCTTACCCTTCTTACTGCCCACCGCACACAACATCACATAACACCATAACTTCATATCCCCTTCTTATACCCCTTAGTCTTTTTATTTGCTTTTATATTCGATTTCACCCTGCCTTATTAGATAAGATATTATGCGCTTGGGTGGGGTACTAGTGTCTTTTTAAGGCTTGATTAAGGCGGCACACTATCTAGTTAGGAGGGAAAGTGACTAAGACTGAAGCTAAGGCAAGACCTTAGGGTAAGACTGAAGCTAGTCCAGTCTAGAGGCCATGGGACTATAGCGCTAAGACTAGAGCTAGTCTATTTAGGCTAATTTCCATGGAGCTTCAGACACGGAACTAAGGCTTTCACTCTATGGCTTAAGGCAATAGTGCTTTCACTCTATGGAGCTTACTGCTATGGAAAGACTATACCTTATTCTTCACTGTAGCTCAGGGGGCACAAGTGGAAATAAATGCTCTCTCTGACTAACTGATAATATTGGTTCTACTATGTGGGCTAAAGATAGACCAGGGAAGTTTCGTAATATAAACGAATTCTGGCAGTCTATCTAATACCTTATTACGACAAGTACTACTGGAGCCATCCATATGTTCAGTTGATGCATATTCGATGGCTTCTATTCCGTTTGTGAACCCCGAACTTCCCGAACTTATAGCTGCAAAGTCGAGCTAGAGAGTCTCACATTGAAGACACCACGTACGAGGTTCGATGATGAGGTTACACAAGAGCTACGCATAGTGTGCTACAGGGGCCTAATCAAAGGAGCCTAATCCACTTGGAACATATTCTCGAAAACCTTATCATTATTGGTGGGTTTTAGCTATGAAAATATCATCTTTTTGGGGGCCGAGTATCCCCGGGCATTGATTACTAACAATCATCCTTACCCTCCATCCTTGGGGGACTAGCCTTTTGACCCTCAGGCTTAAACTCATCCTTGGGACCCTCTACCCTCAAACTCTATACCTCTCTCTACCAATACCCGATACTTCGAGATACCGATACTGTATATCTATTTAGACCGATAGATACCGATCTCTATCTCAATACTCTACCGATCGATACTAGAATCTCTACACCTATAGAGAGATCTCTCTAAATCTCTAGAATCAATCTCTACATCGCTATATCAATATACAATACTCTTAGGTGAGTGCGGGGAGCTGGCTAGACCCAGCAAAAAAAACTGTACATATCGCTGACGCTAGCTTAAGCCATCTAACGCTTCGCTGCCTGTTCACGCTTTGCTTCGCTACGCTTTGACACGCTTACGCTCAGCTTCAACCTATCCTTTCAATAATCTCAGGATAGGAAATAACACTCCTCCCTGTCGGTCGTCTAGCTAGAGAGAACAGCTACTCCCCTAAACTAGAGAGAAACTCCTCTGTCAGGTCGTCACACTGAAGCAAGTGATAAGAGTAACAGCTTGGTGTAATCTATACTAATTAGAGAAAAGTTTCATTTCATAAAGGGAACAACTATCCGTTTTCTGACACTACACAGCTTAAGACAACAGCTTGCTTGGGGCTTTCTATTTCTTAAAAGAATGGAGACTTAAATCAATGTCTCTTTTGAAATGGTACAACCATTTCTATTTCTTATTTTGAAAATAATGGTACAACAGAAATATCACATTTCATTTCATTCTCCATCGTACGGGTTCGATAACTAGCTATGGGGCCGGATCCTGGATGAAATATACACAAAGAGGGACGAGATGTTACAGGCTCCACATATGAATCTGGATCCAAAAATGGGTTAACTGGAAAAGGCTATGGCTCTTGAGCTGCCTTTCGAACCACATAAAAGGTCTGCATCTGAATCTGGATCGAGAACTGCATCTGTTGGCTAAGGAGCTGGAATCTGTTGGCTAAGGAGCTGGAATCTGTTGGCTAAGGAGCTGGAACAGGAAAGAATGTTAGTCGAGGTGCTGCTTCCCTTGCCATTGGTGCTGGTGGTGCCAGATCTACTGCTGTTTTGACTCGGTCAACTTCATCTTCTACCTATGCTGGCTATGGGTCTGGATCTTTTTCTCTATCTTTGTAAACTGGCCCTGGAACCGGATCTGCTACTACCTCTACAGGCTCCATGCTAGCTTCTGGTCGGGATGCGGGCTATAAAACTTAATAATCTGCTACTTAGTCGACCAGGTCCACTGAATAATGAATAAACGGTATGGATTCTTTTCTTTTCCTGGGGCATGCCATTTAAGGAAGTTTTTCTCTCTGGGGTATGCCCCTGCACCCTTTCCAACTTCAGCTGAGAGGAAGGAGAATTGTAATAGGATCTTATTGCAATAGCATACAGCCGATACTTGTACTGCTTTACCCACTTTACCCACTCTATGTACGGAAACAGGTGAGATGAGGTTCAACCAATAGGGTAAGGGTAGGGCACGAACGAGGTTACACAACCGATATGGCACCATGAGGAGGAGGTTTCACAACCAACCGATAGGGCTCGAGATTCCACTACCAAGATCCACCACGAGGTTCCACTACCGCATAGGGGTTGGCATTATCAGAGGACGTTATGGATTCAACAGCATGAGTCCGTGGGAGATCCCATCGGGAACTTCTAGCATAAGGCCGTGGCGTGGGTGAGTTAGTGGAGGTCACATCCGCATGATAAAATCAGATAATAAATAGTGAAACAGCAAGGTAGAAACAGCAGGGTCTCCTGTATGTAACAAGAACTCAATACAATGTGATATACGATATTGCGCATATCTACATGTAACTTGTCCATAGCCGGGAAGAAGAAGGAGAAAGAAGTTATTCCCCCATTGATTGGTTGAACCAGAAGACATTCTTGGTTACATCTTGGTTACATATGAGCAGCATATTGATTTAGCCATGCAGCTGCCATCCAATAAGAAGTCCGCATTAGCACCACATTACCTAAGTACACCCACTTGGAATAGAAAATCCTACCCCCATTTTCCAACAAATGGAGACTGCTGAGACATCAGGAGATGAGAAGTTGGATTGTTAGAGCTACCCTGGTGGCTGGTCTAACATTCGGGTTGTCTTTCCTGCTTTGGCCTAACGGTTATCAGTTGTCAGTTAGCTAGCCAGCTGGACCGAGGGTGGGTGGTGTATTAGCTCTTGTTTTTGATTGGCCGGAAGGAAGGTCGATCCATAGCTCCTCCTTCCATTACCCGGTAGTTGCTCCGCCTGCCCTTTCCACACCCCCGGTAGTTTATTTATCTTGGCTGGCCTAACGGCAATACAGTTTATATCCGGGTTTTCTAATCGGTAGCTCGAGAATTCACGAGGGAGGAAGGAAAGTCATAAGGCAAGCTCTCCTACCGCTACGATGGTTCGGAACCTAATCAACTACTTCTTTCATTTATTCAGACAGACAGCCATAAAACTATATAACCTGCCAAGCCATCCTTCCTCACCCTTCCTTATTTAGTAGGTTACGTATTGTTACATATGGGTCCGAGCCATCCTTTACGGGACATCCTTTCTATATGGTTCCGGATTCTATGCAGCCATTCTTCTCGTTCTTTAGTCGGTTCACCACTCACTAGCTATTTATTGTTTCCGTTCCATCCTTTATATTTTGTTACATCCTTCTTTAGTTAGCTGGTTACACTCTCTATGGTTACGTTCCTTCCTTAGTGAAACTTACCACTACGATAGATAGTTACCTCTATATAATTCTAATAAGGCTTATCTTAGAAGGATCAACTTAGAAGGTAGTAGTGGGAAAGTAGAAGTTGAACTCATACACTACTAGCCTTAAGAGAAAACCTTGGTGTTAATACAGAATATATTACCTTCTTAAAAACCTTTCTAATAATCATCCCGTGGGGTGCTTCTTGCCCTAGAGATGTCATAACCTCTATCACCCTCGCTTCGTCAAGCTTCATCGTTTCTATAAACCCATTTCCTCCAAAACTCCTCTTGAGAGGTGAAGATGGAGTCCTTAGCCGACACCTATAGTGGATCTAGAGAGTAATCCACCAGGTCTTCCTCGTCCATCGTCGCTCACCCAGTTTGATGATGAAGTTCAATCAAGATTTGTGTGGAATAGCCTTGTTAGGCGTATTCATATATATAAAGAAGATAGTCTAAATATACAATATAATAATGACAAAATAGAACATTCAATTCTTAATTAATAATAAGTTGGCTCTTTTTTGTTTTTCCTTTGAAATAATTCCTCGGGAAACTCTCGGGCAGTTCCCCTCATTCCAAGGATGGTACCCAATGTAAAGTGGGCGGCATAGACTTAGTGCGCCTGACCCCGTGGGAATCGAACTGGGGACCTGCACAACATGTCGAATTACCGACAATGTCTTGGCAACACCTGCCGAGAAACACACGCTAGCCAAAGGTTGATTCACCATGCACTCGGGTGAAATCCCGAGCCTATTATATACGTATTCACAATGATATTCTTCTTCCTGCTTTCCCTTACATTCTAAGAAGGCGCTTTTCATACGATCTAATAACGAGCCCTTATGCCACTATGCTTTTCAGTGTCTTGAGAAGAAGGGGAACGGTAAGCAGCAATAGCAGCAAAAAGAGTTTGCAGGAAGTGAAGAAGCTTCAGGTGTGGACGAGTTGACTGCCAGGCTTGAGACAACCTTTGCCATGGTGTTATGCCTTTCCACCAACACGGTTTCAGGTGTTGGGCAGTATGTTTATAGTGGAGCCTCAAGACATATGACAACAAACAGATCGGCCTTCTTCAGGTTAGAGGAACAAGATACCACCATGTAGGTGGAGCTTGGTGATGATTGCAAGTACCCGGTTACAGTTGGGTTCTATCTCATTCTGTATGCCAGCAGGAGAAGTTCTGGAGCTGCATGAGGTATTGTATGTTCTTGGTATGAATAAATATCTACTTCCAGTTTCTTGTATAACAAATTTTAAGTGCAGGGCTTAGTTTGATGATCAGGAAGTTATCATCAAAAGTAATAGCCCTGCATTCTATTAAATTTTTGGACAAAGGAGTGATAGAGGGTGGCCTTTACAGATTGCTAGTAGATCCTATGAAGCAGAGAGCCTTTTTTACTAGTAGAAACAATTTTTGTGAGCTTTGGCACAGAAGGTTCGGTCACTTGAACTATGGATCTTTGCCTCCTCTGAAAGATATGGCGGTTGGATTTCATGATTTAAAGGTGGAGAGGAGAGCAGTGTGAAAGGGATGTGCACTCAACAAGCATGCCATGGCTGCTTTCCCAAGCAGTGAGCAGAGATCAAGAGAGATTCTTGATCTGATTCATTCAGATGTCTGTGGACCCATGTCATCAGCTTCATTGACAAGTAATCTTTCTTATTTCACTTTCATTGATGATTCTTCCAGAAAAGCCTAGATCTCTTTTATGAAGTCTAGGATTAGGTCTTTAACAGGTTCCAAGAGTGAAAAGCTCTTATTAAGAACCACATTGGTAGGAAGATCAAGGTATTGAGATCAGGCAATGGAGGGGAGTATACCTCCAATGATTTTGATTCCTTGTGTAGAGAAGCAGGGATAAAGATAGAGTTTATAGTGCCTTACCACCCGCATAAAAATGGGGTTACCGAAAGAAAGAATAGGTCCAGAGTAGATACTGCTAAGTCTATGGTTCATTACTTAGATCTGCCTATGTTTCTTTTGGGCAGAGGCATGTTGTACAACAGTCTACATACTTAGCAGGTGTCCTCACAGAGTGTTCGAGGACAATACTAGGAATATTTCATAGGGGATAAACCAGATGTGTCTCATTTCAGGGTGTTTGGGAGTATAGTTTACATTCATGTTCCAGAGGAGAAGAGGACGAAGCTTCAACCCCCCAATTTACAAGTTACACCCCCAATTTACAAGTACCTAATGAATAGTGAGTCGATGGCGGCCTTTAGTCGAGAGTTCGCTACCTCACCCTACCGGGCCTTATGGTCGAGCCTTAAAGCGCATCATGACTGGAAGAAATGGCAGAAGGCAGATGGCTCATATAATGATATATGATTGAGTGGTTGCACAAGATTGATTCAGATTCTCTCAGATCGATTCGTTTGCAGGAGCGAGATGCCTCATACATATTATATATGAGCATCCACTTCGTTTTGATTCGTTTCACAGGCAGGATAAGGGACGGAGTCACTCACTATTCATATGGTGAGGGCCGCCATCGCCGCCATCATACGTCTACCCAATAAAAGGCTAGAAAGACACTTTGAATGGGTTTGTCTCGCCTAAGAATAGAATGACTGAACTATCCGAGATATGGGCCGGTAGGTATTGTTCCAGTGTATTCAAAACATTGAGTGTCCCGGTTAACCCGGGTCTAGGCCGGCAAGTCTTGGTTCGGTGTGTTCGCCTTGTTAGTGTAAGGTAGAAGCCCATCGCAATCCGGCAGGTTTGGATTCGATGTATTTAGTGAGTATAAGGATAGGTCAGGGTGTGGTCCGGCAGGTAGGGTAGGTATGCATGCCTGCCTGCGTATAGATTAGGGCATTCCCATGCCACCAGCAGATGCTGATAGGTCCCTTCTGCTTCCTCCCTTTCCTTTGTTCCATAACTTCCCAATGAATGGTTGGCTGGGTCGGCTTGCTTGGCTGGCCTGAGTCTGCTCCCTCTGTTAATTTCAAAGTATGCCTTCCTTGTTAGTCTGTCCATTGAGCACAGTTCACTGATGGAATGATTGGCTTAGTTCGCGTACCGGTTCGTGTACTTGATGGCTTAGCCATGTAGGTCTTCTTCCGTCTATCCAAGTCTAAATGAATGTATTCCTCTCCTTCGCCGGCTCAGTCGAGTCCCTCTTCTTTTAGTCGAGAGTTCGTTACCTCACCCTCCGGGCCTCCGTTTCTTTATGGACGCAAGAATAGGTGAATAAGCCCATCGATCCAAGAATTAGCTCCTCGTGTGGTTTATTTGCTTTAGCCTGTCGATATAATCACCTACTGTACTAATGGAATAACCTCTACATGACTAACTTCCTTTAAAGCCGATGGAATAAACCGCGGGAATAACCAGTGGATGAAAAGCTAGACTAACCGACTAACAAGTGGATGATATTCTTTGTTTAGGCCGCCTCACGTACTTCTTTAATCGCTATTAAGTGGACTTAATCTTACCGCACCAACAAGTATATCTTCCTGAATTGGCTGTATATCTGTCTTTTTCCCGCTTTAAAAAGGTGTCAGGCGGCCTTCTTTCATAGGGACTCATACGTACTTACCTACCTTCTTTCCCTTGTCGAACTAAATGCAGCTTACCTATATTCTTTCCTTCCTCTAAATCCGGCTGATTAACCATTCCCTTTTCTGAGGCGAGCAGGAGAATAAAGACTCCGAAAGATGGAAGACATCGCTAGCATCCGGCCTATGAACTACCTATGAACTCCCTGTAAACCACCATATATCTTATCGGAGAACACACCTATTCTAGTCGAGGACTACCTTATGAACCGGGAGACATAGCTCTTATCGGATAACATACCTATTATGGGACCGCCAATTATAGGACAACCAGATGAGCTCGTGAAAGCCTTCATCATTTTCCCACCCCGTTGCATGCACATATTCAAAAACTGCACATCCACGTCGTAGAATTGAAACACGGGACAACATGCTAGGAATGAACCCATACGGGGTGGACGCTTCGAACACGGGATCAGTGCTTTTATTTATACTTCGATGCTTACATACTTAGATTCACCATTTGAATAAGATCATACGCCACATAGCAGCACATAGCCAGTCATTGCTGTTCTAGCCGATCATAGAAAGAGAAGGTCATAGCCAGTTGTAATAGCCGATATAGCCGATAGCCGCTAGTCATTGCCTTAAGGTCATAGCCGATAGACGGTCATAGACATATGGGGGCATAGCCAATAGCCGATCGATCATAGCCAGAGAGAATTGCTAGAAGTAATTGCCGAGAGAAGAGAAGTGACCCATATTCCCCCGGACGGAACTATGTGCTGTTATGGCTTCTATGAACGGCTTCTATGTGAGTTCCCTTCCCCACCAGAAGAATGAGATCGAGACATGTCGTTACCATACAAGCATATTGACTAAGCCATGTTACCAACAGATGATATTGATTGGATTAGTTCAACAGATTGGATTGATAACTGATGAATCCTTCTGCTTATGCTGCTTGCCAAAGTGGGTCTCTTGCTGCCCGTGTCTCCTTGTCTCTTCCTCAGACCTAATCTGTCCAACCGTTGAACCATCAGATGGCCATCCCGACGTCAAACTGTAAGATTCAATCTGCCCCAACACCTATTGCTAAGATTCCATCTGTCGCAACCAATGCCACCCTTGAACTAGTCAATTTCCCATCTCGATAGGCCCGCACTCTCTATCATCTTGACACGCCCCGTCTTTTCTTTCTGAATTTCCCATCCTGGCAACACACTTTACTGAATGCTGGTTCTATCCGTGATACCACTACTTCTGAGAATCTGTTTGTGTTATTACATACATAAAGAATGACTGGAAGAACTCATTTTACCGGGCAGATCTCAATCGAGTCGAAGGTCGAAGGCAGAAAGGAAGGCGGGTCGGGGAGCGAGTTCAAAGTGAAATGAAGTGTTGAAGGGTCGGTGGAAGGCCCAGTACGCTTTCAGTACCCAATCCCCATTCCCCTCTTTCAGTCTGCCTGCCCAGTACAATCACCCAGGAAGGAAGGAACAGTATGCATTTTCCCCATTATGCTTTCAGGAACCAATCCCCCCCATTACGCTTTCAGTCCGCCTACCAGTATGCATGCCCAATCTTCATTCGTGTGATCCCAACACCATGATCCTAACGTATTTGCGGAATATGATATGCCTTGTGGGAATTAGTTAGACATTCATTCGTGTGATCCCAACACCATTATCTACGCTATGTTGCCATCACACTATATACAATGCTATCACCCCAATGAAATAGGGCAGGCGGGAATTAGAGAAGTATGCTTTCCGGGATGGCATTGCCCAATCGGAGCTTGCGTTAGCAGGCGGAGTCTGCCAGACAAGAAATAGCAAGAATGAGTAGTCCCTACGGTAATACAATATGGATTCCCCCATTCATTCCATATACAAATGAATAGTAATGTAAAGAACTATGTTCAGGGACTGCAACCGTAATGGGGTTGGTTGGTTGTATTGTATGGGGTGCGCGGGGATGAATCGATAAGGGGTATACCCGATTCATATGTCCCAGTAGTGTTAGGAGGTTATTAAGTCCAACCCATAAACAGTCCTTTGTAAACGCCAGCCATAGCCCTTATACCCAACACCATCCATTATCCCAACAGCCCTTGATCAACACCAGCCAGTATCCAGTATTCCTGGTGGAGGGCCTGGTGGATGACCACAAGAACTACGTACCATCAGTACTACTTCGTATTCCATTCACCAGCCATTCATTATTCTAGGAAGTGTGTCCTTGATCAACAGCAGCCAGGCCAATATTTAAAACACCGTTATCCCATTCCCATTAGGTGTGGTTAGCCTTGGTCAACACCAGCTTTCCATTCAGCAGGATTAGCCATTAGTCCATTCCCAGCCATCATGAAACAGTCCTTAGTCCATATATTGAAGCAGTCAAGTCATTATTTCAAACACCAATCCTTGATCCACACGGTTATTCCAAACACCAGTCATTAGCCCAAACACCCCCTTTATCAACATGGTTCTGTGTGGTTAGCCATGATGAACACGGAAATCTATATTGGGACTCATTGGCAGTGGCTGGTACGAAAAAGAAATATACATACATTATTCCAGGAAAGGATGGATGTGTGTCCTTGGTAAACCCTCCCCAGCCATATAGTGGCGGTGTATGTGCGGTTAGCCTCGATCAACCCCATTCAGTCTTCCAGGATGTGTGGTTAGCCATGATCCCAATCCAAAGCCATTATTCCAGTGTGGTTAACTTTGATTACAAACACCAGCTAGGGGTGTAGAACAAATGGTAGATTGAGATCCATATCCATTAGCCATCTAGTTACTGCCTGTAGCTTGGTAGGCTTCTCACACCGAATCATGACCTGTGGGCTAAGCCGGTTATTCACATTGATGTATACTTGTTTTTCAGAGTCATTTCGATGGCGGCTTTTTAGTCGAGCGTGCTAACGCACCCATTGACCCACAACTTTTCTTTAGCAAGCTTTCTCTCTGCTAAGCGCTTTCTCTCACTGGCACTGCTTCTCTAACCCTTCTGCTCACTGGATCCAATCAGCTCAAGCTCACCTTGGGAGGGTGGATCCAATCATAAGCAATCCAATACAAAGAGACAAACACTGGTAAAGCAATCCCAATCCCAGGCCAATCCCTGTACGAGTAGTTGGTTCCCGGGATAAACAACTGAACCTGTACCATATCGGTTGGTGCCGGCTACACATCATAGCTGTACCAGATTAGGTTAGTTCCTGGCTGGATGCTCACTATACAATTAGACGGTCTAAACCTTGAGTTCCTATACTCGCATAGATAAGGATAAGGAAGTAGCCTCAAGTAAAGGTGTTACCGCATATAGGTTTTCAACCCTGTAAGGACTTTCCGGAACATACTTTAACTAGGCTAAGTTGCCTCGGGCTTTCACCTCCAAGCATTAGTTCTTGGACGGCTGGTCCTGTCGGCTTCTCTCGATAGCTGGGCTGGTCCACCTCCTACTGCTACTCTCGCTAGCTGGATCTATAGGCTGGTCATCATCCATACCCCCAATAGATCAGTCGGGTGAAAGCTCTTACCGCGAACCATACCCATCGCGAGCTAACTAAACATCCAAGCAATCTCACCTTCCACTAATGACTGATCCTACTGGACTGATTCTACTGCCTGACCTCAAGCAAGTGTGACCTCACCCAAGAGCTAGTGCGAGAAAGAAACAATAGCTAGTGCAAGCAATCTCAACATCCAATACTTACTGATTTTACTGCCTTACCTCCTGCCAAGCTATCATCCAAGCCATCAAACCAATCTCCAAGCCATAGCAATCGAAATAACCCTAACACAGCTAATGCTACTACCCAAAGCCAGAACGAAATAACCCTAACACTTTTCATGCTAATAGCGAAACGAACACTAACACATCCAATGCTACTTTAACTACCACTTGAACTACCTTCCCAAACCAATACTTCCAATCTTTTCAGTCAAAAAGAGAAAGCTTAAACTACGCATCATCACCAAGCTCCACTTGTATGCCTGCCTTTAGAGAGAGTAAGTAAGCACACATGCTATCTAGCCTTCACACACTAGTAAGTCAGTAAGTGCTACACTTGCATCATATCTTCCTTCCGGGGGCTGCTGGCACCACCTAGTTAGCCGATATGCTTATTCCTACCGTCATATTCTCCAATAGACCTAAGTTAACGACCCTCGTGTGGTTATTATGTTGGGCTCGATAGATCTTATACTCGTCTATAAGCCTATAACTCATGATGAATAAGTCAGTCGATTGTATATAGTTCATGGAACACCTGATTCGTGCTGCGGGCTGTACGGATAGTTAGTCGGAGCAGTCTTCAACCTATGCGACTGAGGCACAACCGAAATTCTACCCGCGGTATACTACACTGTCTTCGCCGAACTTGTTGCAGCTAGCTATGCGTTCTTAGCGAAGGCGAAGAAACGAGCTTGGTAAATCGTCTCGTGTCCCCGAACTCATCACGGTGATCGTTTTGCCTATCTTGCCTATATATACGTAAAAGGGTTCATGGAGCAGAATACCCGACCCGTGTCCGCGGAAAGGTTGTTCCGTAACCTCTATAGTAGTGGCCACCTCACTGTGTACTCCCCCTAAATTTGGCTTTATTCCTGCCTCTTGCTCAAAGCTTGTGATAGGTGCTCATACCCCTCATAACGCTTAACCGTACGCATTTACGTTCAAGGCTGCTGTATCTGTGGGACCAGGTTGTTAGGCATCTATGGGACTTGTGGGTGTACTTGGAAAAAGGCTCCTCCAAGAAGGCATCTATCTGTTGGACCTGTTGTTTAGGCATCTATTGAACTTGGTGATGAAGGCTAATAATAAGGAGGAACTTCAAGCAAAGCAGATGAAGGCTTCTTGTTGTCTCCTTAGCACAATAAATATGGCTTATGCACCCATACGTCTTCGATAGACGGCGGATTTTATGTTAACTTAAGTATTAAAGCATTGAAGAAGGATTTCAATAATTAGGCTTAAGCATCTCCCTAATATTCGGGCTGAATATATCCCTTTCAAGCAGTTAAAGCTTATGTAAAAAAGGAAGGCCCGTTAGGGTGAGCTTGCCGAACTCTCGACACAAGGCCGCCATCGGCTCGGCCGAGGTTACGAGGTCGAGGGAAAGGAAAGGCTTAAAACTTAAACTTCAGCGTATGAAAGGAGGCCATTGAGCTTGGATTTCTTATAGTGGCAGCAATACTTCTGCATATGAAAGGCTTCTTGAGATTGGATTTCTTAAGTAAGGATTGAAAAGCTTATGACAACTTCAGCTTAAGCGAGCTTCTTGCTATTTCTTTTGGTGGAACTGTGAAGCCAAAGCAGAGGAACGGAAGCAAAGCGTAAGCATAAGCCTGGGACAGTAAGCGGGCAGCTTAGGCATTTCAGAAGGCACCTTTCAAAGAAGCTTTCATTTCAAAAAGATGGAATACCTTTCAAGCAGCTTATGCTTCTTATAGCTTATTCAAAGGGAAGGCAGGTAGGTGGGCGGCCGATCGGTTATAACCTACATCCCAATGGCGTCTGGTTATCGTAAGTAAGCAAGACATAAACGGGCAAGCATAAGAATCTATCAGGTAGGTCCCATGGGTCTAGGTCCACCTGGGTTTGTTGGCAGAGTAGGCCCAGTTGGTGGGATTGGTGTGACGGTTGGCCCCTTTAAATGGTAACATTCCTTCTCTCTTGGGTCTGGATTGAAACCCATTGAAGACATCTCTTTCTCGTTCGGTGGGTTATTAGTAAAGCCAGCAAGCAGCCATCAAGAGGCGGGTAGACATGACTGTGTCCTTGAGGTGTTCACATCCCAATGGCGTCTGGTTGGAGTAAGTAATTAATATCTAAACGGGCAAGCAGCAATCTCCTCTCCTCTCGGGTATAATCTATAAGCTTGAATCCAAAAGTCCCAGCCGATCTCTCTACCAATCGATAAAAGAAAGAAATCGATCTAGCAAGAAGCACGTAAGTAATCGCTTTCTTTCACCCGCCACATAGCCCGCCCGCCATCAAATAAGCGAGCAAGCATCAATCCCAGAATCCTCGCAATGCAATCCCCCTATCCGTTCGAAACGTCATGAAATCGATTATGAAATAAAGACACTTTCTTTTCAAGTGGACTTGGGGGGTTGAGTTTGAAATAAGAGTTTCCAGATCTCAAAATGGCCTTCTAATTGATTTGAGACTACTGCGCCTAAACCTCTAACTGCAGCCTCCCTCCCTTCTAGGAAGTACTAATCTAAATGTGCCCAGAAGACAGAGCCAGGAGATGCTTTGTCACACTTGCACGAATCTATTAGGAGGTACAACTATAAGACCCGGGATTGGAATTGGAATTGGAATTGGATGGAATCAAACAACAAACTTACTCTTACCTTTAGGAGAGGTAACGTGTGAGGATAGGGTGTTAACGCTAACCATTCATATGGTTAGGCCCGGAGGGACGGAGTCACTCACTATTCATATGGTGAGGCCCGTTAGGGACTCGGCCGAGGTTACGAGGTCGAGGCCCGGTAGGGTGAGGTACGTTAAGTGAATCGACAAAAGGAGAGGGACGAACTCTCGACAGTAGGCCGCTATCGACTCACTATTCATATGGTGAGGCCCGTTAGGGACTCGGCCGAGGTTACGAGGTCGAGGGATTTCTTGCTCACTTGACCTAAGAAAGGTGAGGCCCGGAGGGTGCATTAGCACACTCGACTAAAAATCCGCCATCGACTCGACTGAGGAGGTCGAGGGACTCGACTGAGGTTACGAGGTCGAGGCCCGGTAGGGTGAGGTACGTTACGTGACTCGACAAAAGGAGAGGGACGAACTCTCGACAGTAGGCCACCATCGACTCACTATTCATATGGTGAGGCCCGTTAGGGACTCGGCCGAGGTTACGAGGTCGAGGGATTTCTTGCTCACCTTCCCAAAGAGGTGAGGCCCGGTAGGGTGAGGGTGAGCTTGCCGAACTCTCGACAAAGGCCCGAAAGGGACTCGGCCGAGGTTACGAGGTCGAGGAGAGGCCCGGTAGGTCTGGTAGGGACTCACTCATTCATATGGGTGAGGGACTCACTATTCCGATGGTGAGGGTGAGGGACGAACTCTCGACTAAAAGGAGAGGTAAAGTGTGAGGGTGAGCTTGCCGAACTCTCGACAATGGACGGAGTCACTCACTATTCATATGGTGAGGGATTTCTCACTCACCTTCCCTAAAAAGGTGAGGGTGAGGTAACGTGTGAGGAGACGAACAACTCTCTTTTGGGGCTTGTGATGAAGGCTGAAGATGAAAGGTTCAAGGCTGTATCTGTGGGACTAGGAGGGACCAGGTTAAGCATCTATGGGACTTGGTGTACTTGGCAAACGGCTCCTCCAAGGCATCATCTGTTTAAAGGCTCCTGGGTCAAGGCAGCTTCCATCTGTTGGACCTGGTTAGGCCAAAGGTTACACGGGTTGATTAGTATGTAATGTGATATGACCACCGGTATGGTGAAGTATTGTCCTATTGGAGTTAGGTGGGTGTCCCATTGTCGTTAGATTTTGGTGGGCAGGTTATTTGTGTAGGCCCTGTGGACACTTTCTTTTACTTGCCCTAAGGTCTTGCTTTATTTCTATCTTTCTTAACTTACCGATACGGAACACAGGATAGATTACATAAATCATCCGCTCGCTCTCCTGGGTCATGCACCCGGAGGATTACCCTTATCCATACCTCGTCTGTAATAACAAGAAAGTACCATAGTCTCCATTCTTGTCAAAAGACAGAGGCATAGAGCTGAGCGTAAGTGAAGCTAGTCCCCTGAGTGTCAGCGAAGAAGCTAGAAGTTGTCTACATGTTGGTTATTCATTAAAGAAAGGACCCATGATGGAGGAGGAACAACCAGCCCCTTAGAAAGAACGAAGATTATAACATCCACCATTGCGTATGATTCAGTCACTCACTATATTCGTCTGTCTGAAGGCTCCTATAGAACAGAAAATGAGGCGGGCAGAAAAACCAACCAGAACAAATTGACGGGAAGAAAAACTCCTTATCTATAGGCTCTTTACCAGGACAGATGTTAATAGGTTATTTCGCTTTTACATACAACATGCAGGCAGTGGGCGATCTTGATGCTATCATAGAGGTGAGGGGGGGTCGTTCCAGTCTCCGCTACGCTCTCCTTCCCTTCAGAGAGAGAGTGTGCTTGGGGGGCCCCCCGAACCCTGATAGGAGTGATTGGACCCACCCAGGTAGGTGAGGTATTAGAAGGTAGGAAGGTCGGTAACCATATCTATAGGCCCTTACTTCATCTAAGGCGTGTAAGGACCTCTCTTTAGGTGTGTAAGGACCTTACTCTCTTAAGGTAAGGACCTCTCTTTAGGCGTGTAAGGACCTTACTTCGTTATCTCTTTAGTTATCAATTCATCCCTAATAAATATGGATTTGTACCTGGAAATGGGACTGGAATGGCTTATGGCTCTCGAACTACTGGCTTTCGAACTGCAATGGGCTCTGCTTCTCCTGTCTCTATGCCCACCTTGACCTCTGTTGCCTCTGCATCTGCTGGAATTGGATCTTATGGATATGGAACTGCATCTGCTCGAACTGGCTGAAAAGCTACTGCTGGTGTGGATTTCAGGTCAAAAGGAGCTAAGAACTCTGCCTCTTTGGCTTCCCTGGCTGCTCCCACCTTTGCTGTTGGTGTTGCTTATATACGTAATTCTCTGCTGGCGGTATAGGTGATGCTACTGGTATTGCTGCTACTGGCTACGCGTCTGGCTAGGTGGATCTACTGGATCAAAAGAACTAGTTCTGGTTCAAATGTTTATGGCGGTTCTAACACTCTTACCTTTACCGTCTCCTCTCCCACCTTTGCAATAGCTCCCTATACCGCTGCTGGTACTTTATAAGATGCTTAGTCATCTAGTTCAATGGATTCAACCGCTACCTCTCCCACCTCTTCTTCTGATGCTGGCTATCGATCTGGAAGAGATGCAGGATCTGCAATTAGTAATGCTGCTAACTCAATAGGCTATGGATTTGCATCTGCATATGTCTTTTGACTTTTATCTATAAAAGGCTCCGCGTATGGATCTGTATCTGTACCTAGATTTTCCATTCCGGGTAAGCCACTTCTTCTGGTTAAGGATCAATAGGGTCAATCAAATCAACTACACCATCAACTAATCAAGTTGAATCAGCACCCGTAGCGGCCTCCCTTCAAGTTCCGGATTTGGTTGATCCCAGTTCCATCCGCCGAGGCAAGACCTTTTGAAGCAAAGGTATAATATGGGGGTGATGCTCCTGTATTAGTACGTTATCATGCAAAGGCAAAGGCAGATGCAGAGCGCCTAGTTTACCTTGTTTACTTAATCAAAGCATAATAAATCTATTTGAGTTATTTGTATATAATTACGGGGGACACCGGCAGACCTCATAATGACCTAAACCCCGCAAACCTAAACTAGGTGGATTTAGAAATTCCCCTTGCTACTGTCCCATCCATAGGCAGGATAAAAATGAGCTACCTCCTAACGACGTGAGGATAGATGGGGGGTTACCCCGGCGCTGCATATGGATCATATCATCATGAAGCGATTTCATCTTCATTATTCTCTTCAATGAGGGATGGTCCATAAGGGTGGTTGGCTTGGCGACCAAGCAACAGAAACTAACTATTGATGGATTTGTGATTCACCGATGAACTTAGTGAGGTTCGCACAAACGGATTCTCCACCCACCCATAGAGAAAAAGAAAGTAATCAATATTTCTCCATCTTCCGATATCTTGATTCCTGGTAGGTAATACTATTATGGATGGATCGAAAGATAAGGGAGGGCTTATTTCCCACATAATATTTAGTGCACGGATCGGGTTCGTTGAGCGCGGTATGGTGGCCATTGGACAATAAGATATCAATTTCGCGCTATCAATCAATTGATGGTAGGTTCCCCGTTGCCGGGGTGATGCCGTAAAGGAGAAAGACAAAGGGGTATAGTCGTTCGTTTCCTTCTCATTCAAATGAAATCAGATGACTGACTTGCTTGAGCAGCAGTGGCTTCCAATCCCAATATATATATTATATATGTAATTACGCTTTTCTTTATTCTCTCTCTCCCTTAAGTTTTTTGGAAGGATAGTGACTCCACTGCCCCCTAAAGGCTTTTTGGAGCTATTCTCCCTCCCTTATCTTTCGGAAGAGTGCTGATCCTTCCCCTTAAGGCTGGGGCAAGATAGTAAAGTGTTGCTGGCTCTCGAACTGCTTATGGGGAAGCTGGGATTCGGTCAATTAGCTCAGATGCTGGTGGTTCCTTTGCTTCTAATGCTAGGCGGGGGATTCACTTACGTAACGTAAAGACCGCTTACCTTGAAACATGAAGTCCAACCGAGGCAGCTTCCACCAACCCAGCTCCAGCCAGAAGTGAAGCGAGAATACCCAGTACAGCCAAACCCAGTGCATAAGACCCCGCTGCTGGACTGGAAAGCCTACTACTGTCAGAATATGGACCGGACCTACTAGACAAAATTTATATAGCTCAGTGTACCTCTAAATACCCGTAGTGAGGACTCCTAGGATAGCTCTCAGGTTTACGAACCAAGCCTCCATTGGATCCATGGAACCCGAGCTAGATGCACATTCTACGTATATAGTCACTCAACTGACCGGGGAGAGGACTAAAACCTCTAGTAACCTTACGAGGAAGCCGCGGATGAACAACATCAACTCCGAAAAGCTAGAAGACGATCCCTTGTGGCCGGAGGTGGTGGGGAAATAAGCAAAGAAGCCAACGGAGCCGCCAATAATTTAAGGGGAGCCAGATTGAGAGCCAATAGTTTAAGGGTAATTACCCGCAGCAGGGATGGAGGCAGATGTTTCGATTCGAGAGCTAGAGCCTGTTACAATGCCAGAAGCAAGGGGACTATAACTTGGTACTATGAATAAAAACTATCAGCAGTAACAACTGGCAATTTGAAAGGACTATTACTCCTGGGAATGACCTTCTTCAATGGCCAAGAGGATAACTTTCCCATAACCCAGAACGGGGATGAATGATCCTGTTATTGAGTCAGAGTGATTTCACGCCAAGAGCATTTGACTAAAGCTCGTTATATATGATGCACCTATTTAGGATAATGCGCCAGACACATAGTGGCATTCATGCTAGTTAGGTCATGCCAGTCAGGGAGGTGGGTGATGCTTGCCCGGAGAGATCTTGATTGATAACCCACATCCTTTGAGAGGGGTGGTCCAACGGACGGACGAATGAAAGCCATCTACCGAGAGGAGAAGTTCCCCATATCCCCCCGGACAGGGCTTACCCCTACGGAACAATAGTTCCTACCTCGATCGACCGGTGGATGCTATGATGATCGTTACATATGATGATTCCACATTTGAGAATCATACTCATTCATAGCCCATAAGCACAAGTCATAGTTGCCATAGCCCAGTTGTCATAGCCTGTCATTGCCGATAGCCCCAGTCACTGCCAGCCGATCATTGCCAGAAGTCATTTATAGAGATAGGGTCGCCGATAGAAGCCAGGAGGTGGTGGTCATCGCCGGGAGGTGGTCTTTGCCATAGGGTCATTGTTAGTCAGCTGATAGCCTCATTGTAAGTCGGTAATAGCCGGGCTGGGCTCATGGGACGAGCTACTCGGTTGGGCTTGGCTGGGCTGGGATACTCGACTGGGCCACTTGGCTTATAGGCTGGGCTGCCCAGTTGGGGACAGTCATAGACCTTTACCCTCGACCCCCTACATTGGACCCTCTACATCGAACTCGACCTCTTCGCAACCATAGCCCTGCATTGGACCTGTTACCTCGAACTCAACACTCTACCCTATAACCTAGACCCTCAACTCTACGGAAGAATCATATACTTCGACCTCTATCGCTACAGAACCATGGGAATGTAAATAATACCTGGGGCTAGATGGAAGGAGACGATGCATTACATACGTTAATGAAAAAGAGGTAGGTTTCATACGCCAGTCAGACCTAGCCGATGCCAGGAGGTCATTGTCTTGATAGCCGATCATTAGATGTGATGATCCATCAGGGGGGGATCAAGTTCATGTGAACCAACGAGGATGAACTAAGATCAGGGTGAGATGGATTTAAATACCACACAGGGATACCCTGAGTGAATCCAAGGAGATTGAGGGTGGCCATAACAGGTTTCACAACCACTCTCGATGGTGGGAAAAGGAAGGGAACCTGGATTGGATGGATAGTGGCAGGGGAAGGGGGTGAGTAACAGTCAGGATGGGTTACTCCTCCGTAGGGAAAGTATAGATGTAGCCAATGTGGGTGCAAGCTCAAGAGAAGTAGGTTCATCCAAAGTTGTGATGATGCACATGGACCCAGATGGGAGAAACGATGGAGGGTAATTATATTCCCCCGGTAAGGTATAGTCTTTTTAGACTCCAGGTCCTACCTATGTATATATGGAAAGAGACACTAAGCTTTGAAGGAATTATAGGATGTTTTGAAGGTTTGTTGAAGGATGAGAATCATGATAGGTGAGTTGGTCAATAGTGATGACCTTCCCTTCAAGAGAGAACATCATGGTACGGAAGACAGAAGATGAAACTACCTTCATGACATACATGAAGAGACGCCCTAGAAGGATGTTGTAATTGAGTGGGGTGTCCCCAACCAATCACATTCAAAGGTAAGTGGTTAAATAAGTATTATGGGTCCTCCATGCCATGTTTCAAATCAATGTTCATATTATAAAGCTAATGTCTTAAGATAACCCATACATACAAATAAATATAAGGATTCTAATTCCTATGTAGTTTCTAGTTATTATGGCCTAAAGATGTATCATTCGTCTTATGAGTCCTCTTGATCTAATGGGTTCCTTGAGTAAAAGGTTACTATAGCTATTGCTATCGAAGTGAAAGAAAGACCAGGAAGACATACAATGAATAGTGTTGAGCCTGTAGTAGTTATTCCAAGTGTTGCTGCAACTTGAGGACTTCATCCTCTACGAGTTATTCTTCCTTTTGATAGTATCTATATCCTAAAGTATATTTCCTAGAGGATGTGAAAATATAACTCTAATTATCCACCATTACAACAACTACTAAATGCAAAGGGTTTTTCTCTTATTTCTCTGTATCAATCTAAGATAACATAAATAGAAAACCAACTCCTATTTATAAAAGTGACAAGAGATCATAGACCAAAAAGACTTTATCTCAAGTCATCTTAATCATATTGTTATTCTATTCCTCTTAATAGCTAAAAGTCAATATTGATACTAGGATACCAACTCTTCCAAACGGTATATAATCTTAATGCTACAACCTATATAAAGATTTGAATATTAATCTTATATTCCCAAAGTATAAATGTTCTATTAAATCCTACGTATCTAAATGGCTCATAGAGTAAAGAGTGATTGTATGCTTGATTCAGGTGCCTCTAACAACATCATGCCATATGGTGTGATGAGGCAACTTGGATGAAAAAGAACTAGACCATATCAGAGTGTTTACGCAATGGATAGTAGGAAGGAGGCCGAGTGCTGTCGAGAATCATGCTCTACACGAGGGCTGCCGGAAAACAGCATGCCAAACAGCCAAATCCCTTCCCTCCTCATCGGTAGCGGGGAGACCCGCATTTATGATTGATTGTACAGAGGAGTGGGATATGATAATCTCTTCAGAGTACCAGGGCATCGTCTATGATAGTAGCACCTATATCTCTTTGTTTCGTTCGGGGTGGGTAGGCACTTCAAGGTGATGATAGCGAAACTTCTTCTTTACTGAATGAAAATATAGTTGAAGAATGAGACTGTGAGAAACAAAGGATTCATCTTAAAGCAATGGGAATGATTCAATGGGATTACTTATGATACTAGTATTAGTGACACATGGCACTGCTTCATATCCTATACAAGGCTATTACATCACTTTATCAATCATACAGGCCTATCTAGTTTCCATAATATGAGGCTCTTCATTTCACTCTATCAACAGCTTGTTATACTGTACATGATTAGTATGGGATATAAGTATTATCGCCATTAGTATAACTGACCGGGGTAAAGATTAGGTTCTGAGCTTTATAACCATTAATACAGAATACAACAGAGTGATTACACCTATTAGATTAGTATAGTGTCCTTACTTGTATATTAGCTCGTATCTTAATCACCATGTATCGTACCCATCTAATCGATTCATTTTCATCACCAAGTTAAACCATGAATCTCAGTATGGTACTCGAACATTGGGTGATAAGAGTCATACTTCCATTAGTTCCATGGACTTGGTCTACCCTCTATGCCCTCTTTTTGCCTAATTGGGTTACATATTTGACCGTACGACTATGGATACCATAGGAGTGAAGGGTAAATCAATGTGGCACATATTATGAATACAAGGCATAGATCTAATCATTATGTATAAGTAATTGAGCTATGTGTTCTGTTTACATATCACTCATCATGCTAGTAGAGAGTATTAGCACACAACCCTATTAGGTAGATACTTAGAGTAATAGTAATCTATAGATACCATATCAAATAAGGGAAAACATACACTATCTATGAGTAATGGGATTCAAACCCTGAACCATAAGTAACCAGTATCACTTACTATTACTAGTCCATAAGTGCTCAGTAATGGGATTACTAGTATATACTGAACAAGGAATAGAGTATGTTCAATGATTACACATAAGCTATATGTGTCCAAGTAAGCAGCTTCACCATAATAAAGCGTATTAACATGTATCTTACTAAGGTTATGATGTGTATTACTGTACAAGGATTCCATAACAACAATTACATGATAAGCTCAACCATGTAGAAGCTTACTGAATAAACGTGATTACTAGTAACATACGTAATTGACATAATAGCTTACATTAACTAGAAGCTCGTACAAGTAATGGTAATTAATCATAATCAATTAATACAAGAGCCATTAATTTGCTTGCTTCACCCCTCACCCTTTGGAAGTTTGGAAGCACCTTCGCTTCTCTACGCTTGATCATCCCCTTCTTGTAGGTCGCATTCTTTCGCTCCGTTCCGGTTCTATATTCACCAGTTCCATAGTTAGTTTACCCCGAAACGAAGAGAGCAAGGGCATCAGAAATCCAATGCGTTCAAAGCGTGTGCACCCGAAACTAGTACACAGCGCAACAGTCTATGTAAAATGCAGTGAGTGGGGGACCTCTATGTCAGTGCTGAGAGTAGGCTGTGAGTGCTAAGAAAAAGAGTAGGTAGATATCGGAGTGGGTAAATGAGTCAATATGAGTAAGGAGTTGGGTAGGCTGTTGAATCAAGGGATCCCATATAGGTTCGATTTGCCTTCCCGTTATATTCTAGTTCACGCGGGATTCGAAGCAGCTCGGCATTGACCTTTTCAATTTGTCTTTCCATCCACCAGTCGCCTTTGATCTTCAATGGGTTATATCCTTATTATACATTGGATTGGAAGTGGCCCAACCCAACTAGGAAATAAATAGAAGTGGCCACCCACCCGATCCCCTGTAACATGTAGAAAGTTATCTATGTGCTCATTAGGGAACACACAAATCACCGATGAATCAACAGATGAACCCAATTCAGCACGCTTGAACTGGACGCGTAAAAGAAGGAACGATAGGAGGATGCGTAAGCAGGCTCGACCACCAGGAGAGGACAATTGACGGAAATGAGAAAGATGCGTTGGTTTTGCTACCTCACAAGCGATCACTATGATAAAATAGTAAACTGTCCGAAGTATCCATATCAAAGCTCCAGCTCCATACTACCGAGCTCTAATGCTCACCAAGCATCTATGGTCCCTATGTTATGGCACCGAGAGACCCGATACCCACCTCCGACTGAATAGAACCAATCACCGGATATAACCTTATGAATTGATCGCCAATTAGATATTGCAGTAGTAGTGGTTGAATGGAATAACTGATCCCAACCATTAAGGCAGTAGGGTGGGACTGATCCCTTGATCGTCGTCCCTTTCATTTTGAGGATGCGTAGCAACGGCAGCGGCTCTAATATAATAGATTCTAATCTATTTAGGCAATCCATTTTCAATCTGTCCGAGGTGTTATTCGCATGTGCCCGGAAGGGTAATACTCATCTGTCGAATAAGGTAATACCGATGCTGAAATGAATTGCTCTTCCACCCCTATTATCGAGTTAAGTAGTGGGTAAGTATTCATTGAAGAACTATAACTATGAACAAAGTTAGGGAGGATGAGATGGGAGGTAAATACAATTACAGATCCCTAGCAATAATGAAATCAATTTTGATAAGTAGTTACGCATAGTCATGTTGTAAGCAGTGCCCATGACGAGGGACATTCGTAGGTAAAAAGCCGCAAGATCTTTGTTCACAAATTTGGTAGAAGTTGCTAGCCTTACCTCGAAGCATTTATTGTCCAAAATCCATGGTGAATGATGTGTTTCAATCTCTTGTATAATGGCCTTTATTATTTCTGTTGCTTTCCTTGTCTGATTACAGACAAGCGATATACATTCCTTCCACCCTTTGGATTTGAGAGGGCATATCCTCCCCTGGCAATGGGGTGCCTGACATAACCTTTTTGATTGGAATTGAAGAAATAGGTCTCATTGACTTGAGATAGTTGTCTAACATATTTGAGTACAAAGATCCCGGGGGTGATAAACATCGGGAGCCCGTAGGGAATCAAATATGATCCATATATTCTAATAAAAGAGAAGTCTTCTCCCCAAAACCATCCTCCTCTTTTGATCTCAGTACCTACCTATATGTAGGGCATAATTTGCTCAGGAATCCTTTTTTTTCTTTTTACCCCTTCTAGTTGAAAAGGATTCATACTTTAATTTGTTTATATAATTGGCAGAGCATTCTTCATATTTTCTGGCCTAGGGTAACCATTCAACGCATCTCATTTGTACACTATATTTGAGTAGATCCATCCCCAAGTGTGTCAGGGATGACTACTGATGAAAAATCAATAGAAAAACAAGATAGGAGGGATAGCAGAATAGTTTTTCAGTATGGAACTTAGTTAGTTGGTCCATAATGCCCCTGGCTATAGCTTCAACATATCTGAATGAACGGACTTGGCTGTGGAGACCATGAAAAATGTATAGGATGGCCAGCATAGATTCATTAACCATAAAAGAATCCTCTCTCCCCAGGATTAGGGTAAACATAGCTACAGACTCTTGGATCCATTTTGGGAATAACATTGTCAGGTAGGGAGGAGTTTGGTCGGGAGAGGGTGTATGAGATGGCAGTAATCTTGAGATAAAATCATTTTTCTATTTGTCAGACAGACTAAGGTCTCTATTCTTCTTAAATTAAGGTGACAATAGGGTAGTGCTGAGCTGGGTGCCTTAGATAAGAGATATAGATTTTGTGATGATGGGGAAGATGACCCTCGAACTATCGGTGGACATGACCGAGGAAGTGACAGGGTAAAATTTTTCTATGCATAATGACCAAAACTGATGAAAAGAGTAGGTCTCATGGACTTGGCATTGTACAAGGATAGAATCCTACTAGGGAGTCCTTTCCTTCCCTTTTCTAAATCGACCAAAGGCGGCCCCTATCAGCTTGCGAGTGGTAGAGTACTTAAGGGTGGGGGAGGCCACTCAGGAAAAATGAGAAATGAAAGGTCTTTATTGCTTGCCTGATGCGGACAAGCGACTTCGTACCTTTTTTCTTTTTGTTTATATAACGGTTTGATCAAATTTGAAATTTGATCTAGGTTGTGTCATTCTAAAGTCTTCCTCATTGAATATCATATTTATTGATATTTTATTGATGCTAGTCGAACTTGCTTTGATTAATAATTAACACTAGCATGGCAAGGGTTTGATGCGGTTACATTAATATTTTCGGTCTAACCCTTTGTGTGAAGGAAAATCTGGTACTCGTCAAGCATTTTATTCAAATCGTTTGCCTCTTATATCCTTATAAAACCAACATCGAGTTATCCCATCACTGTTCAAATCGTCATCTATCTCTGCTTCAATGAACAGGGTGAAAGGTTTGTTTCATTGAATTTATAGGGTGAAATCATCCTTATTAAAGTATGGTGATATCTCCCATGGTAGGTTTTTTATTAATACAAAGTTATACCTCAAGATTTGAAGCCTGTGCCCTTCTTCCAGATTTGATCTCGTAGGTACTCCTGGTATGGTCTTTTTAGTCTATTGTGCTAGCCGTCAACTCTGAGTTCTGGTATATCTTGGTTATTTCATGGTGAATGATAGTAATACACCATAGCTTTGCTTCTAAGGTTGTTTTCCAGGGTTATAAAGGCTTAACATTTTGGGTCTGGCTTCATTGACAAAGGGCGTTGTGGCTCTCTTTGTTGTCCGAACCCTTACCAGAATTGTTTGCAGGCCAGGGTTATCCTTACCTTTCACCGGCCGGCACAGTACACTTATATTTATTCCCCTCAAATAGGGCCCGTCCCGAACCCAGGTTATATAAAGGGCTTAGGTAAGACCTTTCAGGACCTTACGCAGAGCTAAGGTAAGACCTTGACTTGTAGGTATTTATGGATGGATAAGGGAGGAGCAAGGAGGGGGTGGGGGGAAGGTCCCCCGCTATCTGGTAAAGAGAGAAAGGAAGGTATATCTATTCTGTCCGCTTGTAAATAAATATAAATATATCCCGGGATAAGCCACTACTACTATTATATTCTTCTTATCGCATTCCCTTCCCCTCAATCAAGGTATTCTCTTGATTCGGGAATGGCATAACCGGAAAAAGAAAGTGATATTCAACCTTTCCATTCCCTAACCTAATTAAAGGTAGTTCCTTTTAGTCGGGAAAGGGAAGCAGCTATGGTAGTGAATTGGATAAAGAATGGGCGTTCGAACTGGACACCTACTCTTACTCCCGTGCCTCTCGTAGTTCGGCTTTCTACTTTTTTGTTGTCCCTTGTTTCCATGAGAAGAGTAACGGGAATACATGAAAGGTAGCAGTTTAACCACCACCATCAGCGGAGGCAGCATCCCTAACGAAGTGTCTCGGCCATTGACTCACTATACACATAGATCTATATAATGCCCTCAGCATTAGTGGCAGAAGCACCAGCAATTGTAGTTTAATAACCACCAGCAACGGGGTAAGTAGCGTAGGTTACAGAGGCAGAATAATAAGCATAATAGGCTTCTTTGGCAGTAGGAGCAGAAAAGGCAGAGGAAGTTTTAGATCTTAATGATGCCAGTGACCCATTAGTTTCCCTAGCTGTAGCCCTACCTGATCGAATGGAGTCAAAGTGCGGGGTTGACCTCCTTACCAGAGGACTATTTGATTATGATTATTCTATTTTTAGGCATCCAAGCTCAAGGTCCTTTCCTGGACTTGGTTTGGCTGTAAGCTATGGCTCTGTCTATCTCTATCTGCATCTCGATCTACGACTGAAGGATATGAAACTGGCTATGGTTCAACCTAGGCTACTAGCTATCGGACGAATACTGAAACTGCGCAGTCAATGACCACTGCTACTGACTCTTGAACAAGCTATCAACCTTAGAGGATGCCTATTGAATGCTGCAACTTTAGCAGCGGGTGGTGCCTTAGCCCATGCCCCCTAACTGATGAAAGAAGGTCAATTCCTTTTTCTCAAAGAGGTGAATCCACTGGTTCATCGGCTGGGTAACCTAGAAATGGATTTCGTGCCTCTACCTCTGGTTCTTATTCTGTCCTGTGTTTTTTCTATTTTTGGGGGCTAGATAGGTATTCCTTTCCTTTGTTCCACGAAGGAAATGGTGCGGGAATGGTGGGCGATCCTTACCTTCCAACTAGGGGAATGGAGCGCTTATCTGTTCTTTCCTTAAACCAGTAATCAGCTATGGAACAGTTCTGTTCTTTTTATGTCACAATCCCGGATTCCTGCTATGTGGCTGGTCCAGCTGTGGAGCAGTTTTCTAGGGGATATGGCTTTTGCTAGGGGATATGGGGGAGATAGGTTGTGGGAAGACCTGGGTTGATGCTTTCTGGCTGGGGCAGTTGTATAGCATTTTTCTAGGGGAGATAGGGTGTGGGAAGACCGAGATTGCTGCTATGTGGATGGGACAGTGAGAGAGCATTTATCTAGGGGAGAGGGTGGTGTGGTAAGACCCTGATGGATGCTATGCGGCTGGTCCAGTTATCTAGGGGAGATGGCTATATAGCGAGGGTATTCGGTTATCTGTCTAGTTTCTTCCTTGAGCTTGGTAGGCATCTAATCCAACTAAATACCGAGACTCTGGTCAGGGACTGCCATCGGATTTCTCTTTATTTCCGTAATTTAGGAGGGGCCGCCATCGGCAAGGCGTCATGAAAAGGATAGAGACCCTTACTGTGAGATTCACTTTGTAACAAACTATTTCCTGCCTCTTTATCCCCTTTCTTCCCTGAGTCATGCTATGTGGATGGGACAGTGAGAGAGCAGTTATCAAGGGCGTGTATGAACCCTGCTTCTAGAGTCTGAACCCTGTAATAGGTTGGGAATAGGTGCCTTTAGCGGGCTTTAGCAAGGATATTGGCTTTCTACTAGATATCCTTCCTCTACTATTTTCATGATATTCTATCGATAAAGACTTATGTAAGATAGCGGTATATCCTTCCTCGGAGTAGTAGCGGGAGATCCTTCGATTGCTTGTCCTTTCCTTGACTAGAGAGGTAGGCGTAGGTTACCCGGTTCCAGTTTTTAATCGAGACCCAGAGCAAGACCTAGAAGTAAAGGTAACAACATAACTAGGACCTGTGGATTCTCCCACATGAGCAGATCAAACAGTAGCACCACCAGCATCTCGTCCATATCCATATCCCGCTTTCTCGACCATCAGGAGAGAAACAGGGCTGTTATCGACCGGTAGGCCCGGTAGGGACTCACTATTGGTGAGGGAGAGAAATGGGAGCAGTATCATTATATATGTAATTATGCATAGCTCAACCATAAGGCCCGGTAGGGTGAGGGTGAGCTTGCCGAACTCTCGACAACGGAGAGGTAACGTGGGAGGAGACGAGCAACTCTCTTTTGGGGGAGGGGGTGAGGGTGAGCCTGCCGAACTCTCGACAACCGGAGAGGTTACGAACGATGGCGGCTCCCGACCAAAGGAGGGACGGAGTCACTCACTATTCATATGGTGAGGGGGAGGGGCCCCAAAAGAGAGGAACTTGAAGAACTATAAGGCCGCCATCGACTCGGCCGAGGTTACGAGGTCGAGGGAGAGGCTAGCCCCGTGAGTTAGCGCTTGACCCATAGGGCCAATTCCCACTCCTCCCTACACAGACTGGACCCATATCTCCCTAAAAGGCACTATATTTCTCACCCATATTAGGATGCGTAAGCAGGCTCGACTTATAAGGCTGCCATCGCTTTCTCACCCGGTTGCTCACCATATATGGATGGGGTAGTTTGTGTAGGCAGGCTTAGCGGGTAGTTGGTTTAGTTGCCCGCACTTTTGGCTCTGCCCCCCCTCCCCCTGTTTAAGTTTCGGCGAAGCGCCTTAATGCAAAGAACTTTAAGAAACAAAATCCCCGAGGATATGGAGGACTTCAATAAGTGCTTGGCCACTTTTCAGAGGTCAGGTGGGTCCCCGGACACTGGGGGCCGGACTCGGCGCCCCTTGGAGACCTATAGACGCGCAAAGGCTAAACGGGGAGAGAAACGCGGCCCCCGCGGTGGTAAAGGGGGTGGAAAGCGGTAAGGGGTCTTATTCAGTGGAATAGCGAGCAGTAAAATGAATCACGCAAGCGTTACTTCGGAGCACTGCGCTTTACTCGTAACTTTTGCTCACTCTTCACTATGGATCGAACAATAACCTTTGGATCGGGCATCACTACTTTTGCTCACTCTTCACTATGGATCGAAAAATAACCTTTGGGATCGGGCGATATTGCCTCCCACAACAGCTGGACGGATTTGTACCTTTATTAGGAGTAGTGATTCATTAATCAGATGAAATGGGTGCTAGCGGCTCTTAACCTCACGCGTGTCTAAAGTGGTGATAAAAAGTACGGAAACGGGATTTCAGAGAGAGTTGGAGGGTTGGCCTAACGAGAGAGTTCAGAGGCAAGTTGTAGGGGTGGGCTAGAGGTTCCGTATGTTTATACGGGATGGCTTATTAGAGGGGTAGTACTTCAGCTCTTTGATTCTCTTATATTGGAGATGCGTTATATATGTAATTACGCTCTCCTTAGAGATCAAAAGTAAGCTTCAAATGGGTAACCTCCGCCAAGATCAAATGGCCTATCTCGTAGGGAGAATGTCCAAAACCTCCGCCATTGAAAAAGACTCTTGGTGTTGAAAGACTCATGGCATCAGTAGTATTGATAGGTGGGCCTCTTGGGTCAATCCTATGGACTGAACATACGGGACACATCCCTACCTAGCTTACCTACACGGAACAATAGTTCCTACAGAGCTTACCGATACGGGACACGTGGTCCCTACATAAAAAGCACAAGTGCTGCATAGAGCTATTGAGCATAGCGTAGATAATACAAGATATAAAGTACACGCGCATCAGTTCCACTATGGAGAATCTCATATAAGGCATGAGATTCAATTGAACGAGGGAAATCTCAAAATATGACAGGTCAGTTCATTCCTGCGAGACCGGGCCGAACAGCAAGTGCGAAACGAAACTATGGTATCACCTTCTTGACTTACCTTCTTATTTGCCTGGAATTGATAAGAGAAGAAGCGTACGTTAGCGACTGGAAGATAGAGCTAAAGCTATGCCTTTCAACAGAGAGTATAGATAGAGTTTAGAGAATGGAGAAAGGAGAATGAGATAACAACTTATACTACTACTTCATTCAAGCTTAGAGATAGTCTTAAGCGCTACTAAAGGCAAAAGGATAAATAGAACAACTAATACTACTTCTTCTGAACTCAATATAGAGCTAAGGCTAAAAAACTAATAAGGTGCCCAAGTCAGGCCTCTTTCTTACCTGATGGACCTTAACCTTATGGCTAGTACCTTACCTTATGGACACAACTGGAAGTCTTTAGTGCTAGTCCATATGGCAAGACCTTAAGGCTAGTAGTCTTTACTGTATGGCTTTAACTCAAAGTCTAAAGTGCTTGTAACCTTACTGCTGAAGACTAAGGCTATGGAACCTTACTCTACAGACAACTGTAAGGCTTTAACTGTAAGGCTTTAACTCTATGGAACTTACTAAGGCTAAAGGCTAGTGTCCGTATTTGCTAGTGAAACAGGGTCCTTTCTTAAGGGCAGGCTCCGACAACCAATTTTCATGTGGAAGCATTAGCCAACAACAATAAGAGTAATTTTATAAAGAGGTCTTCTGCTTTGTTGGGGTGAAACCAGACAGGTTGAGCGCCTCCTTAATGTATGACGTTGAGGGGCGGGACCAGACAGGTTCGGTGCAGACACAATGTTCGCTTGGTGCAGATTCAGGAAAACCTTCTCAGTTAACGTTTCGCCTTTGTCAAAACCTTTTTTTGAGGGGTACGAGCTCATCAATTGATTTTATTATTAATGAACATAGCCTTTTCCAGATGTTTACCTATGATCGGGGGGATGCAATCGATTTCCTTTTAGGTCGGGCGCCTTTATGCTTTCTTGCTTTGCAGGCTAGAAGAAAACAGGATTTTACGCTTGCTGGCGGCCGGCTGGAAGAATTTATTTGGTAGGGCCAATGAAAATATGATTTTGAAAAGGGGGAAAAGTAAGCACGATATAAGTTGCTTAGCTTATTTTGTGTGTATATTCACGTATATAATGCTTTTCGATGGCGGCCCATTGCTCTCCCTATCTGGTTTTTTCCTATCTGGCTTTTTGTTCTTTCCTTAATCATAGTTTTCCTTCCTTTCTTTCCTTAATTTCCCCACTTTGACAAGGTTACCTCGCTGGTGGGCTTGCTTGGTTGATCCCGTCCGGAAAGAGAAGGTGTCTCTAGCAGTTCCAACTAAGCGATTAATGAATGAAGCAAGTGGTATAGGTAGAACAGGTATAGGTCTGAAGGTAAAAAGGAAAAGGTCCCTTTAAATGGTTTGGTTAGTAACGTGAAAGGTA